>JAQGBW010004292.1:0-14096 GCA_034698625.1 Julus scanicus
GTATTGCAATGTTGTATCCAAACATAGTTTTGTATCCATGACTAGCATAAAATGTAAGGTTATGTGTAACTGGTTTGAAACGCTAGTAAACACTGTCAGCAATTGTGTAATTTGTAGTTTCGATAACCGGGGCATGCTTGAAATTTCCTAAAATTATCAACATGCACTTTTGTGTACTACATGCACTGCAGTCTCACATTGGGAGATGAAGTAAACAAACTTTTTAATACATTGCACATTTTATTCTATTAGCCAAGTTCTCTTAAACCAAGATTTCGAAGCCCCTTAAAGTTCGGCAAACAATGCTAGCACTTGTGTATTGCAATGTTGTATCCAAACATAGTTTTGTATCCATGACTAGCATAAAATGTAAGGTTATGTGTAACTGGTTTGCAGTTTAATTAAAACTGCAATTAAATTAATCCAAAGTGTTTATAAGTTAACCGTTGTTGACACGTGACAAATTGACGTTGTTTTCCACATCTACAATTAATTTTATCAACGTGGCTTCTTGGGTCTTCAGGCAAAAATTGACCGTAGACAAAGTCAAATTGGCTAAAATGCCTTTGGCACAACATTCAAGAAAATTAATATGCGTTATATGAATTTCTCTTTCGGTCCCTACACAGGGAATTCAAGTAAATAAATAAACATTTGTTTTAAAGCAACATTTTGGTGATGTTTTTCGAGGCGATGGCATGTGGTTTGAGACCTCTCTTAGCCCTAACGCAGTTGAACGCGATCGGAATGCTCTCTCGCATAGTCTTATTTTGAGTATTGAATTGGGGCCCCTCCATGCATTATGTAAAGGCATTTGTTACGCTGATGGATTTGCTTTTCGCTTATGTGCCATTTATATTCTTTTTGTCAAATTACTTTGAGGAAAGACTAGGACTTAAATTTATTTAAACGGATACGGCGTCGACGCGACATGTGTCAGCCATGGGCTAAATAACGCGTTTAGGACCATTTTTGAGATTTCCAGTTTGAAATATTGGTAAACACAACGAGTGTGTTGCGTAAGACAGTCTTTTTAACACACAAAATAAACATCGCAAAATCTGGATTAAATATGGACAAAGCATTGCTTGAAAAATTCTAGTTTATTGAAAAAGCTATTTTAGCCAAATTCATGAACTGTTATGAGTGGGTAACAGTGACTTAAGGGATATCACAACCCTATCACTTTCAATGGGTGAAATTTTAAAACACGATTTCAGCCAAACAAAAAGAGATTAAATAAAAATAAAAATTGTTTAAAATAGCTTGATAAATCAGCAATTGTTTTTATTTTTTTCGTTTTTGAGATTGAAATGGTAGATTTTTTTAAATTAATAAACAAGTTTGAAAAATGTCCGTTAATTTTAATTCTCGTGCTGCCACCTGCTGGCAGCGTGGGTTAATTAACGGACATTTTTCAAACTTGTTTATTAATTTAAAAAAAAAATTACCATTTCAAAGTCAAAAACGAAAACGCTATGCAATAGCTGATTGATCAAGCTATTTTAAAAATTTTTTGATTTTTATTTAATCTCTTTTTGTTTGGCTGAAATTGTGTTTCAAAATTTCACCCATTGAAAGTGATAGGGTTGTGATCCCCCTTAAACGAATCGCCACTGAGATGTATCATAAATGTGTTATTTAATTGATAGTTAATTCGACCTTTCTTACTTTTATTGTAAAAATTAATGCTGAATGACCTTATTTCTGAACAGTTTTTCTGGTGTTTTATTTGTTTTGCGTAATTCAATATTCTATACAAATCTTGCTAGTATGAGATTTTTATGCTACCATTCAACATCTTATCCTCTGAATAACATTTACAAATGAAATAACTATTTACAAATTAAGTAAAAAAGATTTAATGCATAAACAAATATTTTTCGTTAGAAAAGTGAATGTTGCAAAGTTTTCGAGAACGTATTTTGTAAAAGTCAGAAAGCATCTCGCAAAACATAAAACATGTCTTAAATACACACGACAAAAAGGGGGGACACATGTTGTAAGTATCAGAAAGGCAAATCAGTACACGTTAAAATTAAGTTTAGCCGAATAATTTGGTAAAGTTCAGATGCAATTTAGAAGTTACTTCCAAAGTTAGAAACATTAACGTGTTTAGCATTATATGCTATAGACGAGGGGCGACCAAAAAGTTTTGCCTATTCGTTTGTTATTCGAAAACCATATGTTGTACAAAAAAAAACTGAAATAGCGATTTTAAAGAGCAGGATATTTTGGTTTTAGGTCACTACATGGCGCCACAATTCATGCAGAATTTCGAACAAACTTTCAAAAACAAAATGGAGCCTCGCTTAAAAGCGTTCACGCTAGAGAAACAACGAAGTAATTCGTTTTTCAGTGTTGAAAGGCATAAAACCGAGTGAAATTTATAGTGAAATGTTAACTCTGAAACGTCTTCGAGCAGAAATTCGTCGATAGTAACCACTTGGACATGGATGAAATTGTGCTACTGCATGACAATGGGCGTCCCCATTCTGCCCATGTCACATCCCACAAGATCAACATGTTTAGATGGGAAACATTGAAACATCTGCCATACAGCCCCGACCTTTCACCAATCGACTTCCATTACTTTGGTCCACTAAAGGAACACTTGAGTGGTCAAAAATTCTAAACAGACGATCATGTGAAACTTGCGGTTCGGCAATATCTGCCTAGCAAACACATTTTACTAGAGGGGTATAAATGTGTCAACAAACTCGGATCCTACATTTGATAATAGCAAATTTCCTGCTCATTAAAATGGTTATTTCAGTTTTTTTGTATGACATCTGGTTCTCGAATACTAAGCGGATATTCAATACATTTTGACCGTTCCTCGTACATTGCGGTTTTTGAAGTCTTATTAAACAATCCTTATAAAATGTATTTTAAACTATCCTAATTTTACCAAAATTATTCTTGTTTATGATTGAACTGATTCTACAAGTGCCCTTTTTCCTACATTCACAACATTATACAGTATATAAAATATAACAAAATATGAAAACTCCTTCAAAATAACAGAAGGCGTATCTAATTTTAATTAAAACATTGCAGTGGAAATTATATTAATGTATAGTTATTTGCAGATTAATTTCATTAAAAAAATGTAACTGTTAGTTTTATTTCATTAATGTGAAACTGCAAGAAAGAAAATGGCAATTTTCAGAATAATAAATCTGAGCGAATAATAAAAAGGCGTATACTGATGATGAAAAAAATAATAAAATAAGGGGGCTTGCAGTGCTAATTTTTGTTTTTGACGACAGAATTTGTCATAAAAAACCATGGTATAAGAAAGCTAAAAACCATTTCAATTTTATTGCATTTTAGCGAATTCTGATTTATATTTAATGAAATGCGGCATGCAAACCGAAGAAAAGAAAGGAGCGCCGTAAATTTGCCCCAAAGCGCATTAAGGAAACTCCTTCTTTTGTGTAATTGTTATTTTGCGAAAAACTTTAAACACACGGTATATAATTTGGTTTACTTGATATTAATCCAGATCAAACGTTTATGTGCTGTACAAGTTTTTCCAGAACGTGAATTTCTCAAAGCTCATTTTTCAAATAGAGTGAATGCTTTTTTTTCTTCACTCTACAAACCTACAGGCTGTACATTTATTTGGAACATGATTTTTTTTATGGAAGATGTTTCAAAATGACAGTTTTATCGGAAAACAAATATTTCTTAGGGTGTATATTTAAATGAAATATACTCTTTTCAAAAATTCGACATTTCACTTCCCCTTCCCAAATTTTTTTATTTTATAGAGAAAGTCAAATGGAATAAAAAAAAGCTTGATCGAAATGGCTAAATATCGATTTCAGTTGTTTTCATAATCATGTATGAATTCGTTTGCTGCAACATTATTAGGTTATTCTCAAAACCCTTGTGCATATATCATTTATGAATGTTTATTTGAGAATTATGGTCGAGTTTCATGTTGTGTTTATTCTTTGATCAAAATATTTTAATCATTAATTGCGATCATTGCCATTAATTTCATAGACAACATTTATTCAAAGTAATGCAGTGGAACCTCGGTTTACGAGCTTATTCCGTTACTTGACCCTATTCGCGAACCGAAAAGTTCGTGATCCGAATCAATTTTTCCTAATTGCATTAAATGTAAATTCAAATAATGCGTTCTTTATCCAAGAATTTTTTTAACATGTTATGGCTTTATATGTGGAAATAATACAGAAAGGAAATCGTCGGATAAGTTAGTGTTGTTTGTTAAGAGTGAGAACAAAACAACAACATAAAACTTTGGGCATCATGGTTAAAAATTCCATTTCAGAGACCCTATAAAGGCAAAAATTGAACCTTAACTCACTTCAGAATAATTTTTCATAGTTTTGTAAAAGTGTAAAATTCCTCCTTAATTTTGTATGATATTACTACATTTGTCCATAACTTTTGGATTGGTTGATTGACCACCAATCAAACTAATCTTGCCGAAAAATAATTAAATGAAATGTTCTTGCCCTAAGAGTAATTTAATTCAAGAATGTTTTATTTTATACAAATCATATTTCATTCAAACAAGTGCTGCTATTGAAATATATAACTTGCTTTTTATATAATAAACCATATTAACCGTATAAATGTACATGCCATTATATTTGCAAGTGCTTCGTGCGTGCGTGTTCGTGAACTGAAGCATCGTTCGTGAAGCGAAGCATGTGATGTTCGTAGACAGAGACGTTCGTAAACCTACATAGGTTCTACTGTATTTCAAAATATGTAAAGCAAAATTTCAAGATATAGAGAGATGGTTTTAAACATGATTTCCATGGCAAAATCTTGAAATATCATCTTGTACTGTTAACTTTGAACGCGTCTAACATTGGATTTCACAAACAATAAGTAGGAATGGGTAATTCTGAATTCTCCTTCCTCCCCTTCCCCCATATGCAATTCGTATTTATTCAAGATTCCCTGAATTCCAATGATCTGTTTATTCCTATCTCATAACTTTGGTTTGTTTAGACTAGATTACTCAAAAGTATCACCTTGAATGAATTGTAAGAAAAGTTTCATTAAATGTGAAACACATTTTCCAGATGGTAGAGCATGTATTCTCGGAACACCAAAACAATATACTCATGACACCATTTAGCACATAAGATCGACACGTTCTATATACGGCAATAATTGAAATAAATTTTCCCTTCCCTATCATGGTTGCTCTGCGTCAAAGGACCCAGCCAGTCTTATTCAAACGCAATTTCAGCGCAGTTAAATAATTCAGGACATTAGGATTGTTTTTGATAGTCGTAATTATATCCAGATGATGGCCTTAATATCGCAATTGGTTTTGTTTAGGCCGGGAAATTCCCCGGGTGCCCCCCTCTCGCTAGCAGGTATTAATGTTTTAAACGCGCTCGTGCAAATATGCAGGGGGTTGCGCACACACGCAATTTGGATTATTTATCCCTGTTGGGACCCATTGAAACATTAATAGTACCCATTCAGATTTTTCGTTCACATTGATTGCAGTTCATGGCGTGGATACAGGCAAAAAGCGCGGGATTTGTCTTCGTTTCGAGGGCCCTATATGCGCGCATGGAAATGAAAATAGATGGGTAAGGGTTGAACGGGTGAGGAGGGGGGAATTCCCCCACGCCCTAGGTGCGTGGGGCCGCTTGGCCAATGGCGGCATGGCGGCGGAGGAGGATACGCGAATTTATCCTAATTTGGGCAGGTGACAGGTTGGTGGCCCTCGGGGTCCGGCTGGGTCACTGGGGAGCCATTAGCTCGATAATTCATGCCGAATTTCCAGCTTGACACGCCGTTAGGCTAATTGGAAGATTCGCAGGATGAACGAGTTGTCGGCACACAAAGACTTGGGGGAATTGTCCCCGCCGAATGTCCGAGGCGGAGCCAACGGGCGCGAAAAACTCATTTTCGCCCATCGTGTTCGTTAGCCGTGCAACGGGCACAGCACATCAAACATGCATAGGGATGGTTAGGTCTCAGGATTAAAAATCATGAGCCTCTCCTGGGGCTCAAACGGTGCGAAAAGCAGTTCGTATAGAACATTCAGTGCCAAATGTGTGCAGGCCAATTCCAAGAATTTGTGGAATGGAGAAAAGGTTAAGGACACATGTATAATGTCAGGTAGCAAAAGTGGAATATGGCTGAAAAGATGGGGCATATATAGCAGGTGTGTCCAACCTTTTTTTTAGCCCCGGGCCACAAGTCGCCACAAAAGTTGATCAGAGGATCAACACCTTACACCCAAACCAAGGTTCTTAATTTCAAGTTATCCATATCATGCCTGGCCTAAATCGAATTTAAATATACAGGGTGCATGGGCCGATAAAAAGTAAGCCAACTTTATAAAAATCATAAAATGGTTATTTGTTATAATGAAATTAATTGAAAATTTGTACATGTGTAGATACTTAAATAGGATACGAAAAAATTCCCTATTTCAATTTGTGTTCAAAGTTAGCACCTTTCGCGGAAATACAAGCCCTAAGGCGCATACGCCATTGGGCGATTGACTCGTCGATTGTTGTTTGATTAATTTCATTCCACCCTGTATAATTAGGGCTTTTGGAGAGATGGGATAAGTTATTCTTTCATCCAAACTATTTGGCTGCGGAATATGTTACTTGCTAAATACAATATGAATCTGTTATTTTATTCTTACAGTAGAACCTGTCTAAATGCATATTGTGTGAATGAATAACATGGTCCGGTCCCGACTTGGGACGTGTGTATATAAATGAACCAGCCTAATAGCATATTTTTCACCGGTTCCAAAACGTATGCATTTAGACAGGTTTTACTGTATTGTGCAGGAAGAATAAAGCAAAATGGAATATTTTATATAATAAATTTCTGAAACATATGTTCGATTTCTTTTGAATAACTTTTGTTTTCGAATTATTTTAATAATTATCAGGAAGTTTGATTATCTGATCCTAATTTTCTAATTACCAATTTGTTCCAAATGTTTCACATATGCGTGGGTGTGTGCTTACTTAATTAAAATGCTTTTAGATTAATTTAATACTTGTAAACTTTGTCGATTATGTGTGTGGGTAACAAAGGAATGTGATTCCAAGTTATGAGATATACTCAACTTTAAAAACACCCGGCTGGACCGAGTCAGTGACACGGACAAGGACCGTTTTATAAAAAATTCACGTAAGCCGTTTTGCCGCCGCATAAGCCGATTCACAGCCGCTCGCCGTTTCACTTCCGTTACTCGCTGTTGCCGAACTTCTTCATTATACCCAGAAGAAAGACGCAGTCGTACGTCAAAATATCATTATGACTGATTAAAAAAGCAATTTTGTGCGCTTTAGACAATATTTCATGATTGTATGAATGAATTAAAATTATTAAATTATTAAATTATTATTAAATCTAAACATAGTTTAATTTTTGCATGATTCTTTTATGTTAAGCTTTCTATGAGTACATGATACTCATAGCGCAAAATATCGAAAAGTGTTTGAAATCGAACAAAGCCTATACAATAATTCGACCTAGTACTAAAAACCATAAAAGTAATGGACTGAGATTGTAGGTTGCGATTGTTTACCAGCGCGGTATTTTTGTGGCTCGAATTTAGATAAATCGCAGCGATAGACCATTAATCTCCGTGATGTAATGCTTATTTAACTTATTACAATTTAAGTGGATAACTGTATGAATCATGAGTGTCAACTCGATTATATGGCCACTAGGGGATGTGGGGGTAGGAACAGGCGGGAAAACTTGGGGCGAATTTCGGACTGATAAACCGATAGAAATGAATGGGACCATGGAAATGGACGTTGAAGGATGGGCGTCTGGGGAGCAACCCACTTTTACCAGAATATTTATAATTGTAATTTGTATGTACATGTAGCATTCTGTTTTGGCCTCCTCCAATGAGAAATTTGCCATTTTTTGGAGCAAGAAGTATAAATCATGATGCAGTTGTCTTATGATAAAATAATTGCACTTGTATATACGTAGTTTTAAAAGTTTCATGCCCGTTTCGGTATGTTTTCCAAATTTAAAGCGCATTCTGAATGGAGTTCATTTCGGAGTAATATTAATACAAATTTAACATGTTAAACAAAGCATGTTATACTTGATCGGTAAATTTTATAAACGTGACCAAGATAGTGCATGTGTGATATTTGGCACAAGTTTGACTTACAAAACTTAAATTTGGCAAATCCCACGAGTTTACATAATTCGTAATAATTTATGAAAATCGCTTGATTATACTGTATGTTTTCTAGACAGAAGAGAATTCCTTCCCAACTACAATCTCCTCAAATTAATATTTCAAATTTGGTAAATAAGCATAATTAAATTTCGCATAATAAATCAAAAACTGTTTTGTCTTTTGTTTTGAAAATTTCGACATTATTTTTCATAATAAAACGCCCATGCGTAAAAAAACTCATCTAAAATAAATTTAAATATGGTGTTCTTCGGTTACCATGTATGGAAAACCATTTCAACAAGCTTTCTGAAATTTTTACAAATCCTTTCATAATTATGTCAGCGTTTTACCTGGTTTTGGGTGATGATGAAATTTATGAGATAGGTTTGAAGATTATTGTGAACATGCATCATGAATTTGATCACGATTTTTCTGGGGCTTTTTAGTTGAGAAGTTATATAGAATTATGCCAACTTGTTTGTGACACATGGTTAATCAAAAATAGTCATCAAAAATGACTTTATTTCCCCAGGTAAAGGCCATGATAGCTTTTGGATGGCCATACCTCGACTATTGTTAAATTTCCATTTGCCCTTATATGTATGTATGGGTTATTTAAGCCAGAAATGCTGAAAGTCGATATAGTTAAGTTTTAAAACCTGCGTGAACGTAAAAGTACATGCTCAACCATGGCCATAAAAAAAGAAATACGAATACACATGCCCAAGTTTTGATATGTATGACCATACAACGGGCTTATTTGGGCATTACATTTTTAGATGCGTCAAATTTGTGGCCTATCCATATATAGAATAAGGGTCTTTAATAAACGCCCTTAATTTTTTTTAACAGTATATATAGGGTGTCCAGAAAATTTGTTGGAACATACAAAGACCCATCCTATAAATTTCCAAGCACCAGCCTCGCTATCAATTCCTCGACATGTTCCCAGATCTTAAAAATTAAAGTAGATTTGGGACTGGGGAAACATTTCTTCTTGTGTCCCTTTCACTGATCTTTAGAACTTAATTAAACAGAAAAACCCAAAACTGAAAAATACCATCATTAATCGACTTCCATAATGGCTCCTCCCTGTCCAGCGGTATCCACATTCCAGTAGACTTCCAACCCCCTCTTGAGGACGTCCTTTTTGAATAGCCCCTAAGCAAGTCCAAATGTTTTTAAATCCGAGCACAATAAGCCCTGTCTATTTTAGTCCACTTTTTCCAGTGTGCTGCAACAATTCTTGGCGACTGTGTTGTGAGTTGAAAAAAAACAATGCATGGAGCGAATATAGTATGTAACAGTCACCCATTACATCATGTCACATGGACTGCGTCACACAGTCTCTATTTAACTAGTGATTCCAATGCTTAAATGCCCTCTACAGATTTGATGAATTTTGGTAGTCCATATATACGCGTGTTTTCGATTTTCCTTCTAGAACTTTGTTTGGAAATATTTAAATGCGTCTTAGAAGGAGTCCGAATGATTTTTCCATGTAGTTTGTTGCTCGTGCATTCGTTTAGTGCCTATGAAGGAGCCCGTAGACGACCTTCTAACCGAATCCATTCTCTTTTCACTGGCATATAAATTGCTTAAATCTAATATTGCCTTTTTTCTCCTCTCATCCTGCGCCTCGTAACACTCTTCATCTTGCCATTTCACATTGCTGCCTTTACATTTTTAATGAAACGACTGTTTTTCAATTTTCTTTTCGGCGAAGAGCACCCGTATACACTTTTAGGCTATTATAAGATTGTATCCACTGCACGGTGGCGTATTATCATCTAGTCAAGATTGCTCGGCAAGAATTCACGCAACAACGAACCTGTTTTACATACATATTGAAAGTTTCGAGCTGTAAACTTAGACTGCGCATGGATTCACTCTGCAATCTTCTTTTTTTCTTTTTCTTTTTTTATAAACCGACAAGAATGAATTATAATGCATCTAAGTTAAGAGATTGCATATACTAAATGATGAAAGTAACTTGTTGCTAATTTTGTTGAGTATAAAGTATCCACTTTATATAGAATAACTATTTAATTGAATGTTAACAGCGTTGGAGATGTTTTTAATTATCTTGTATACACAATGTCAGTTTTTCATATTTGACAATTACAGTACAATTTTAGTGTCGTCGTGCGCATTGAATGACTACTATATATAGTGAAAGCACAGATTTTCGGAGAGTCATGACCATGGAGAGAGACCATGATCACGCATTTCATTTAGGAGGGGTTATTAGTTACTACAGTCAGAAACCTATAATGCCATATACGTATACACTAATACACATTTTGAGGAGATTGCTGTTACGTCTGTTGCAAATGTGACATGGTTAAATTAAACATTTAACAAGTTTGAAATTTCAAGATTACAATTATAGTCAGGTTGTATCGTTTCATGTATTGACATCAGCTTCACCTTGAATGAAGTATTGGTGGTCTAGATTAATTATAAGTTCCTTGCTTGCAATGAATTTTCCTGAACTTTCTTCCACTAACAAAAATGTTTCATCAACTTGTGAACGGGAGAATGAAAACTACAGTATAATTTAAAAGGATCCAATACAGATAACAAATTTATCGTTCTCCAAGACTAATGATATTTATCAGTTTTTGGATTTTCCGTTTAATCGAGTTTAAAGGTCAGTGAAAAAGGAAATGAACATTAGAAGAAATGTGTCCCAAATGTACTTTAATTTTTAAAACTTCGTTAAGTTGGGAGTTGTCTAACTTTGTGTTAAACACGAATTTTATGCTGGAATTTCCCTTCAAAATCAGGAAATTTCCGTTAATCAGAAAAAATGTAAAATTTTCATGGAATTGGCAGCGAGACGGGTGCTTGGTATAATTTATAGGATGGGCCTTTGTATTTTCCAACACATTATCTGGACACCCTACTTTTTTAAAAATAAATAAATAAAGGACGTCCATGAGAGGAGAGGGCTAAAATGGGCAGGGGATTGTGGGGAAGGAGGGGGAGTTCAATTTTTGAAGGAATTTCGGGGACGTCTTTTTGAATGGCCCCTTACTCGTTTTATTTACGCGTGCTACGCTGGGAAAATTTTAGCTAGCTCTAGAAATTAAAAAAAACACGTATATTTAATTTTAATATCTGCAAACACCATAAGCATTACTTATAAAAATTGCACAAATTTGTGCGGCGTAAAAACGTGTCGCATGTACGCACGCATGCATGGTTCATCCGCCTCATCTCCAACAATAAGTTTATGAATTACTGTGCGGCGACGAAAATGAATGTCAAACCTGGGACCCGTGTGTCTTAGGCTTGATGAATTGTTAATTGGGCCGTGCCGAAGCGAGGGGTCCTTTGGGAGACGAAATAAACGGATGAGAAAGCTGCGGAGGGTACGGGGTAATGCTGATGCTCGCATATGCATAACGCACAGCTGAAGCAGCAAACTCAAAACTCAAAATACATATAGTGCCTTAATATCGCACCGTTCTAGGCCCATAATTCATATGTTCCCATTTTGGGAGGTAGGGGGAAAAAACCAGCAATGGTCTCTACGTGCATCCGTGAAGAAGGGGAATAAATGCCCCTTTTTTGCATGCGCATCAGCTAGTGTTTTTCACTTTACTTCATGCATATTGCGTTTTTCCTCCAGGAGTGAACGTGTGGGGGTGGAGCAGTCCTTAAGGCGAAAATTGGCCCCTTGCGGCAACCTTTGACCCAGAGTATCATCGGTTTCGTATGATCCAAAGCATGAGCCTGTAGGGGTGAGGGTTAAAACAAGCTATAATGCTCTAAGCTACTTTCCTTTACGTAAATGCCGATGTCTATAGGGCATTGTCAAATGTCAATCCGCCATATTGGCAGTACCTTGTCAATCCTAAAAGACGAGGAGGACGCCATATTGACAATGCTTAAATTACCACAGGTAGGGGCGGGTACTGGTGTTTTGCTAGGGGCTGTGTATAGAGAATAACGTCATATCAATTCATAATTTGGATAAAAATAAATGCCACAACCCATAATTTTGTAACACATTTGGCTATTTAGCTAATTGCGTTTGTAGAAACACTATAGAGGCAAATAAAGACGCATCATCTCACGAACTCGTATATCACATGCAGTTTGGTTTTTGTTAAACCTGTACAAAAAATAACAGTTAGTCTTAATTCAGATTGAAACTAAGCCATGCATATACTCGTATATATATGATAATTTAATTATGACAATATGCAATATACAGTGCATGGGACCTCTATATTCGGTAAAGTAGCTACCCTTTTAAACAAGAATCTAATTTTTTTTGTAAGGTATAACTAGCCGTCTAAACAAGAATCTAAATTTGTTTGCCAAGTAACTAACCACCATTCTAAAAAAGAATATGATTTTTTTTTAAATGAAACCCTTCTAAACTTGAATCTAATATTTTTTGCAAGTTAACTACCCTTCTAAACAAGAATCTAATATTTTTTGTATGGTATGCACTAAACAATAATGTGATTTTTTTTACCCTTCTATACAACCTTTGTATAGGTTCATCTCGTTCATCTCTCCACAGTTTAGGTAAAGTTATGGTTAATTTTGTATGTATCTATCAGATTTGGAACGATTTGGGAACGGAGTTTTCAGTTTTAGTTAATCTCAATGGAAACATTTCATATGTTATTAGTCCTTCCCTCTGAAACGGGTAAATGGCAAATATAGAAGTTCTACTGAACATTTTCACGTGCTTATAAAACACATTACTGCAATACATGACCTTTATATATTTGATATCCTTTAAAAAAAGGGGTGATAGCATCGAGTAATATTTTTTTTGTTATGTTAGCACCTTATGATGGCACTGGCTTTGAACATATACATCACGATCTTATAAGCTAGAACAGAAATCCATCAGTGCATGTCAATTCTGGTGGTGAAAGAGTGTTCAAGAAAGGGTAAAATGACGTCACACCACAATGCTTCGTTGTCCCATCGCAGTGTTTATGGGGACTTATTGCAGTTTCTTATAACTGTTTTCAAACTTTATACTGTTTTTTTCAAGTGAGTGGGATAGAATTTTATGGATGGGCCGCCTTTAAAACACCTTCTCCTCCACCCTTAATCCCATCACTAGACCATGCGCCATGACGCCTGCGAGGCGGAAGTGCGAATTTAGCCTATAAATTGCAGTTTGGAAGGCATAATGGGAAAATATTGACCATTTATTTGGAGGGCTTTTGAAACCTGGGCCACTATTCCTAAATTTACGATCGCCTTTAATTCTGTTTAGCTTTGACATTTACTATTTTCCTTCACTTTTTTGCTACATCTTGGTCAGGACGAGAGTTTGAGAATACTCTATATCTCGTATTTGCGATATTCAGAGCATGGACAGTATAATATGCATAATATTGGAAATTTTGTGCCTG
Organism: Julus scanicus; assembly: GCA_034698625.1. Taxonomy (NCBI): domain Eukaryota; kingdom Metazoa; phylum Arthropoda; class Diplopoda; order Julida; family Julidae; genus Julus; species Julus scanicus. The sequence goes on from JAQGBW010004292.1 coordinate 13,579, forward strand.
GTTGGCTTATAACCCCTGATAATAGATACTATAGGATGACCTATACGACACACACTGGGGTCAATTTCTCGACCGAGTACACACAACTTGTTGGTTTACAACATTTTTAAATTTGTGGGTATGGAATATTTTTAAATTTTTGTTGTCTATACTGAATTACCGTGATTTAATTGCAATACTGTCAGTATGGAGTTACTACATGGAAGACATGTGGACAATGCCATTTTTGCACACTCCAGATATAGTGTTCATTTTATATTCTAGTTAAAGTCTAGATTCAAGATATACTTTCTGCATTCGAGAGTTTGCTATGGACAATCGAATTGCCTGACTTATAAGGCTGCACTATCTTAATTACTCGTGATTTTAAGAACATTTACTTTGCTATTCCAACATCTTATTTTCAAAGACCATAGTCACGAAATGAACAAAAATGTCTTATTATACTGCGTTTACATGAGCACTTAAAAGTACTTTGCTTCAATTGAGTCAGCCATGTAAACGCGTTAAAAGTACTT
>JAQGBW010004293.1:0-14091 GCA_034698625.1 Julus scanicus
CAATTCTAAGATTTCATACCACAGGATCCCAAAAAACTCCAATATAAGAAAGTAATTTATTGTATGTATGGAAGTGAAACTCATTTCAAAAACTTACGTTAAATTTCCCAAATATTTATTTATTTATTTATTTATATTACAAAAACAACTTTAGGAACGTCAATTCTAAGATTTCATACCACAGGATCCCAAAAAACTCCAATATAAGAAAGTAATTTATTGTATGTATGGAAGTGATTATCGCAAAAATCCGTTCCTAAATGAGCAAAATCAATGAAAATGCTATATGTACGACGCTGGACTGTCCCCCAGCAAATTTGGCCACTAGAGGCGCTCATGCATGGCACATGCGCCGTTTTGTAATATAGACCTCCTCTATTGGGAAGGACCGCCTTACCATATGGTATTTATTTGATGACTGTATGGTACTGAGTTTAATTGAAAACGTAACCTTTAGATGTATGTTAAAAATTCACATACATTTGATAACTACGCCAGTTGCATTAAAAATCCCAAAAATGAGAAATGTTCAACTGTGCCAAAGTTGAACAACATTGCAAAAAGCTGCCCGCCTAACCAAGTTTATCCGCTCGTGTTCAAGGAGTTGTTATCGGGTCTCACCATCAAGGGGATTCCGGCGGTGAGGGTTCATCGAATTCCTGATTGCAACCCACCACCAAACCTCAAGGTGCCACGCTCGTTATCGGGCATTGTTTACCATTATCGATCGAGTTTGGGGCATGGGAACGGAGTAAATGGGACTGATCCGACGACGAGTGGATTCCGACAAGAATTGGTGGGAATTCCCATGCAAGCAGGTACCCTTGAAACCATCACGACCCCGGATCGCGGGGGTCAAGCGCCCTCGGGCATCGAATTGGAGAAACGGTCAAAACTATTGACAGGCATATCAATCAGAAGTACATTAGTGGAATAAACTTACTGAATAGTGTGAATGAAACTAGTGAATGATGATCCAATTTTTTACACTTTTAGGAGAATGCTCCTACGTCAGTAGCGACTTAGAAATCATTGTTAACTTGAATTTTTACTAAATCTCGACTTTTGCCAGGAAGGCCATCGTCTAATCCAGCGGTCGGGGAACCGATGTAAATTACCCCAAATGGGGTAAAAATGAAATTTTGTTGGGTAATAGGGAAATTTTTCTAATATTTAAATTGCTATTTCATAAACGTGTTAGTATGTTTACAGGCTTGTCAACAAAATTAATTCAATAAATAATGTTTATTTAAAATTCACAATGATTGTTTTCTTTTCAGAATGGGGGGATGGGGGGGGAAGGGGTTAAGTAATATCGACTTACGCAAAAATATTTTGGGGTAATGGTTAAAAAAGTTCCCTGACCGCTGGCTAATCGCATACAAAAAGAAGGACCAATAGTAAGCAGCCCGTCTTGGCATGATGCTTGGTCAAAGGATTTGAGTGATTATGTCTACTCCTAGAGTGGTCGTTAGGCTTAAAAATATTTGAAACAAGATGTGAATTACAAGAAAAATTAAAACGTTTGAATAACCCAATAAATAAGTTTTCGGTCTGGACCTTAACGTGTCCCAATTTAGAGAGTGGGGCATTTCTGTCACACTCGCGGAACGTGTGGAATTTCCCTTAACAAATCTAACTGGCCAATGACATAAAATGCCATGTATAACTATAAATGTTTTCAGATATATAATAAAATAGTATTTATTAACATATGGAATATGGCAGAAATGTCACGTGCACATTTTCCCTAGACAGTTCAAGAGGGTGCTAAAATTGGGCAAAAAAAACCACACCAACCCCCGACTGCATAATAGTGCGGTTGTTGGTGTTAGGGGGTAGAAAAACCGTAATTTCCAAAAACAAAAATCCCCAAAATAGCTCGGTTCCATGGTGAGTCATATTCGTTGGGCAGAAGGCATGGTAACGACAAATAACAAACGAGCCCTCACTCAAGTATGGAAAAATAAAGGACGAAAAGTCGATAGCAATCTGGCCCTGACCACAAAAAAAAGCGTTTATATTTTTCATAGGCAAACTATGAAATTCATCCACGGCCTTATCAGTCAAAATTAAAAATGTAGCGTCCGCGACACGCACGCACGCACATTAGAAACTTCTGCCTATTTTTTATTGGGATAAAAATATGATTTATGTTATCAAAATGTAATCAAGGTTGTTCCCTCCTCGAAGCACATGAAGGCAGAAGCTTCATCAAGGGTTTATCCGGGATCCACACGCACTTCCTGACCTGTCCAGGATCCTAAAAAATAAGAATCGATTGGGAAGGTGGCCCCAGAAATGTACAAAACTTGCCAGGGATATTGCTGAAGAACGCTACAACTGGATTTCTCTTTTTTTATCCAGATTTTGCAATTCGGATACACAGAATTCTGCTGGTTTCAGTGTGAATGGAAATTGGTTTGATGAAAAACGTTGTTGAAAACTATGAGCAGAACTGGTGATGGCTTCAAATATCTTCAGACAAAGTTTCCCAGAATTAGTGAGGCTAAAATCAAGGAGGACATATATGGGACATGCTATATCATGTTTTGCACTATATTACAGGGTTCCCCCACAAATTAAATATTCAACTTCCCTGACTTTTCCAGGTTTTAAAATTTTTTTTCCTGACCAGCTCAAACTGCAGAAAACTTGTATTTTTACTGGGGGAAAATTGCCTTTTTTCTACCGAAAAGGGGATTTTTCAAGAAAAATAATCTGATTTTTAATCCCGAAAATTGCAATTTTGCTGCAGAAAAAGTTTTTTACTGCAGGAAAATCGGATTTTTATTCCCGAAAAATGCAATTTTGCAGCAAAAAATTTGCATGAAAATCGGATTTTTATTCCCGAAAAATGCAATTTTCCTGCAGAAAATTTGTATTTTTACCACAGGAAATCGGATTTTTAATCCCGTTTAAAAAATGCCGAAATAAAACATCCAGATGCAAAAATTACCCTCACTAGTAGAAAACCTATTATGGCTAATTACTATTTCCCTCATTTTGTCCATATGGTGTCCAAAGTCCAGAAAATTAATTTAAGCTTTTAAAAGTTCAACAATTTTTATAGCAAATTTCCCTGACTTTTTCTCAAATATTACATTTTTCCAAGTCTGGGGGAACCCTGATATAATTTTTTCACTATAGGGATATGCCTTTAAAAATGCACCAGCCCAAAGTTACCCACATACTGGGGTAACTTTGGGATTGAAATGGATGGGAAGAACCCTGCACATGAATTCGACAGTCACAATAACACCCTATTCTTAAAGAGGGTTGATTTTATTATACCTGGTAGTTCCGGATCGTAATTATTGGGGGAAAAAAATCAGAATTCAAAAAAACAACCAAATACTGGCCCAAAGTATGCACATTTTACGGTAGGAAATCATGGTATCAGATCCAGCTCTGAAGACTCACCAGGAATTAAGGCTTAAGTTCACCGGAAGTCCGGTAAAGTACAACCTCGGTTCCATTCCTGGTGGGATCTCTCACAGCCTTTCCAGAGGGCGCTCCCGCTTCGGAGCGTTTGGAAACCACCAATTAGGTTGCGTACCAATTACAGCGGTCAGTTACATACCGATAACGAGTCGGCCAAAATTCGCCCCCTGACCCCTCCCCCGTAGCCGCCAGCGGTACTTAAAAGTTTCCAATTTGGGAACGTGAATTAGCCTTCTCTGAATCCCAAGCGCCATTAGGTAATGGCCACCAATTTCCCCATCAAGATAGGCGGAAAATAAAAGAATAAATAAACTGGAGTATCAGTTGATAAATTGCACGCTTCGGTGGGGACGATGGGCTCAACAAGGGTTCATGCAAATTTTCAAGTACCATGTTCCACGATCAATAATTATCACAATATTTCTCCAAAGAGCTTGCAAATATTTCTAGAGTTTGACAAAAAAGGTTTTTTATTGTGATGTGTAACGTGATAGACAAATTTTATTTTTTCCATCAGCGACAAAATCTGGATTTTTACACCCACAAATTTTATTTCTGACATCAACGACAAGTTTGCTATATTTAGCATGATTGACAAATTTTGTTATGCTTGTCATCAACGACAAATCCTGTTATGTGCAACGTCATCGGCAAATTCTGAATCCTGTCATTTTTGCTAACATCGACAAAGTCTGGATATTTTACATCAACAAATTCTGTCATTTCTGACAAAAACGACAATTTTGTTATATTTAACATGATCGATAAATTTGTATTATGCGATGTCATTGGCAAATTCTGAATTGTTATTTTTGTCATCATTAACCATATCTGGATTTCTGACATCAACAAAGTCTGTTGTTTTTGACAAAAACGGCAACTTAGTTATATTTAACATGATTGATAAATTTGTTTATGTAATGTCATTGGAAAATACTGAATTCTGTTATTTTGTCATCAACAAAGTCGGTTGTTTTTGACATCAACAAAGTCCGTTGTTTTGACATCAACAAAGTCCGTTGTTTCTGACATCTACAAAATCTGTTGTTTTTTGAACATCAACAAAGTCCGTTGTTTTTGACATCAACGAAGTCCGTTGTTTCTGACATCTACAAAGTCTGTTGTTTTTGACATCAACAAATTCTGTTGTTTTTGACATCAACAAAGTCCATTGTTTCCGACATCTACAAAATCTGTTGTTTTTGACTTCAACAAAGTCTGTTGTTTTTGACTTCAACAAAGTCTGTTGTTTTTGACTTCAACAAAGTCCATTGTTTCTGACATCTACAAAATCTGTTGTTTTTGACTTCAACAAAGTCTGTTGTTTTTGACATCAACAAATTCTGTTATTTTTGACATCAACAAAGTCCATTGTTTCTGACATCTACAAAATCTGTTGTTTTTGACTTCAACAAAGTCTGTTGTTTTTGACTTCAACAAAGTCTGTTGTTTTTGACATCAACAAAATCTGTTATTTTTGACATCTACAAAGTCTGTTGTTTTTGACATCAACAAATTCTGTTGTTTTTGACATCTACAAAATCTGTTGTTTTTGGCATCAACAAATTCTGCTGTTTTTCACATCAACAAATTTTGTTATTTCTGACATCAATGACAAGTTTGCAATATTTAACATGATTGACAATTTTTGTTAGGCTTGCCTTGATCAACGACAAATCCTGTTATGTGCAACGTCATCGGTGTAAATTCGTAATTCTGTTACATTTGTCATCTTCAATAAAGTCTGGATTTTTCACATTAACAAATTCTGTTATTCTTGCCATCAACGACACATTTGCAATGTTTTACATCATCGACAATACCATCGACCACATGACACCCTGTTAAACACCAGCAAATTCTACCAAAATCTTTAAAATCACGTGGAAATTCTAGCATTGGGCATTCGCAGCGGAAGTAACGTGATGGTCACCGGTCACTAATCGTCCAGACACTCCTAACCTCGATTATCTAACAAGATCTAGTGTCTAATGGCGCGTGCTGCAATACATCATCTCCGTACGAATTAACGATAATTTGCAAAACGGGTCGGGGCAATAATAACACAAAAAAACACCAAAAGCAAAATAATAATGCAAAACAATTAGAATTACAACAATAGAGTTGGCAAATTAGCAAGGAAAATGATGGCCATGAGGCCGCTATTAGCACCTCTAATTGAGGAAGTGCTTTTGATTCGAATCGTTTTCTCAAGGAAGTTTTTGTGGGTATTTTCCGATTGAGCACATTGTCCAAATTGTTCCAAATTTTTGAGATAACGGATGCCATCCATATGCCCATAAGTTTTTTGTAGCATCGGTATCCTATAATGTGCAAAGCATGTATTTTATAAAATGATCTGGAACCAAAATACTTTTTTTATTTCAGAAAACCTGAACCAAAATGTCTATTTTTTCCAGAAAGTCAATAATACTTCTCATCAGAATATCTGCTGTAAAATTTGCATTTTCGAAAAATCCACACCAACATGGTTTTATTTCCAGAAAATTACACCCCTATGCAAGTAATCCAGAAAATCAAAAATGCTTGTTTATTCCAGAAAACTTGCACCAAAATACTTATTTTTTTCCAGAAAGTCAAATAATATTCATTATCAGAATATATTAGCACCAAAATGCTTGTTTTTTCCCCTAGAATCTCGATGTTGAAGTGTCTCTAAATCTTAAGTGAATTTTGTAAAACTTTTAAAAAGACTTTAAATGTCAACCATCAAAAAGTATTGAAACCAACTAAAGCCTGAAACAATGTTTGCTGAATGCTGAGGTGTCTCCACCAAAAGTTGAAAAAAATGTTGCTATTTACTGCGAATGCTCAGCCATGTGCTCAAATGAGGACCTGAATGCTTTGTAACGCACTTGGTAAAAGCGCCATAAACTAGACGCATTTGTTGACCTATTCCGTCAACTTTTGATGGAGACACCTCAGCATTCAGCAACATGTTGATGAAAACATTGTTTCAGGTTTGTCTTGATCGTTTGTATGTTTGGAGTTTGCATGTTGTATGTTGCGTGTTGAATGTTGCCTTCAGTGGAGACACGGCAACATTTTTCCCTTTGACCAGGACCGTCTCCCGAGCGATCGGCAACATGTTGCCAAAACCATGGTTCTGTCAACAAACAAAAACATCATAAGTTTGCTCAAACATCACGGTAGGCAAACTTGTATTCATTATTTGTTTCAGCAAACCATGTTGTCCCATGTTGCCTTCAGTGGAGACTCAGCTTTACTCCATACTTGGGCGATGACCTGATCAGCTTATAAATCTTAAGAATGGAGCAATTAACCGTGCTGCCATAAAGTCCATTTCCAGAAACAACCTGAGGAGACGCGAGTTCATCAGCCCAATTAAGAAACTTTAATTAAGCATTATTCATACAAGACTCACCCAAACTGCCCACGCGTGTTAATAAGCTAATTGTAATTGCGAGGAAATATTCCTTAAACGCAACAGGCTGTACTTGTCAGATTTAAAAATGTCCGGAAATTAATGACTGCATTTTATACGGTTCATCGAGTTATTTGAAGTTTGAAAAATTACTAAACTCGGTTGATAATAAATATTCAAAACGGATGTAATATTTTACACATGAAATTATCCAACTTGATCCAGAGAGGAATTACTTATTTTTTATTACGTGTTATAAAAATATAATAAACATTCAATTTTCACAAAGGTCATGCATACCTAATACAAGAAGTTGCCAACAGACAAGATAGTGAAATTCGCTAGAAAAATGATACAGAAATATTATAGATTTCTATTAAAGTTGGCATCAAGCCAATCCATCAAGAGAAAATATGTCAGCGGATTAAACTATTCCGTGACATTATTCCAAAATTAAAGGTTTCAGAACAGTGCCAAAAACGGAGTCTGAATAAGAAGCCGATATACGGTGTCAAAGTTGGCGAAAATTTCTGGAATAATCATAAATAAAAAAAATACCGACAGGTGACAATACAAAACAACTGTCAATAGATAGGGTCAAAAAAGTTCAGGCGGAAAATTCTATAGAATCTTTAGAAACCTTCATTTAGTCAGTATTAAAAAATTGGAATCAAGATTGGCACCAATCCAGAAATCAATGCAGAAAACTATGTCAAAAGTTGAAGATGAAAAATCCCTCAAAGCATCATAATACAGGCTTATTCCCCAAAATTCTGCAAATTTCAAACTATGGTTACATTAAGGCTAATAGTCATAGCACAAAACAATTTAGAATTACCCAATCCGAATCGATACAGATTCAACCATTAGTTTTGTGACAAATTTTCGTTTCACACCTTAGTGTAGTTGTACTGGGAATAATCCACACGAAATACTGCCCAATGAACAATCCAAAATGGAACAAGCTGAAAAAAAAAAAAAAAAAAAAAAAAAAAAAAAAAAAAAAAAAAAAAAAAAAAAAAAAAACCTCCCACAGCTTTCCCATTTATTCAAAATAATACAAGGGACAAGGTGTGATACTGGTCAAGTAGGCCTTGGCGGTCCTTTTTGAGACTAAACAGAGCCGTTCTTAATTGCTGTTTTTGGCTTAGTGGGTCCACCACCTACCACTTAAAATAACCCTTGTTGGACGAGGAAGTTTTGAAGGTTCTGTTTTCCTCCGACTAATGGATGCACGGTCGAACAATAGGCAGGAAATTTTTGACTGTACTTCAAGACCACACACCAATTTTGCAGTAAAAAAAAAAGAAAAAAAAAGAAAATGCCCCAAAAACGTGTAAACATCCCTGCAGGTCTACGACTACAGCTGTTGTCAGATATTGTCAACTGTCCCAAGTCTTTTCGGAAGCAAATTTGGTTGAAAAATAACATCTTTATAGTTATGGACTACTAAGAGCTATTTAAGGACCTTCAGGGTTACTTCAGGTCAAGGTGTCTGAAACATTGGTATTATGAGGTGTATAACTTGAGGATCGTTGATGGTTTCAGAGGTGTTGCCACCAAAAAAGTGGACAATAGTGTTTTTTTTTTTTTTGGAATTCTGAAAAAGTGTTCAATAATTGCGCCCTGAAACTGACCAGGTCAACCCTCCTCTTTCAGAATATGGCATTAGTTTTATTGTTGGATTAACAGGTGCAGGGATATTCACATACATTTCATTCCCAAATACATGATGTTTTCCATAAATGTTTGAAATAATTATGGCCATATATGGCGTTTAATGCCCATGTATGGAGTTCATAAACTCGCAACATAAATATTATACCATAATTACCAAAATTTGCAGCTCATTTAAACCTTTATCCGTGAAAAATAAAACAAAAACACGAGGATTCCTACTTTGGGAGTTAAATATCAAAATGCAGAAACTCAACTTTTAGTCACCCCCAATTTTTTTCATTTTTATCTAACTTAGCCCATAGTTTTATCTGATATTCATATGGATAGCAGTGAAGGCATGTAATAACCACTATATTGACCTGTTTTATTAACATCTTGTAATTACCCGCCCAAAATTATAGTCTGACGACACATGCGAAAACACAAAACGGGTGTCCCAATAAAAATGGCCGTAATTAAAAATGTTGAATTTAGAATTTTGAGAAGTCACCATAATATGACGGAAGAGTGTTTTTCTCCAAATGGCTGGAAAACTCCATTGAAACCCGCTTGAGACAATTCCTACTCAGCCAAATGACGATTGGTCCAAAGTTACTACCATGTTCCAAAGTATCCACATTTTACTTTATATCACTATTATTGTTCATTTCCTCCCAAGATTGCCATTCAAAAACAACAAATGTCTGCCTATAACTGTCCATATGCTACAATCCAAAACATAAATTCATGAAGAAACCAGTTTCTTAAAACCTGCAGGGTCGAAAAACCCATTTGCAGTTTCTTAAGCCCAGTCCACACTACACCAAAGGCAAAAGAAGAGTTTCAGAAACATTTATTAAAACCAAAGAAGAGTTTCAGAAACATTTATTAAAACCAAGTTTTCAAAAACTTGCTTTTAAGGTTTTGTGTTTTCATGCTTTCAAAAGCATATTATGGCGTCCAAATTATAGAAACAAAAAAACGGAGCAGATGGATTCAATTATATGACACTTCAACTAGGCAAGAAGTGTTTATCTGAAAGTATTTAAAAATAATGAAATTAAAGTTTAAAATTAATAAATATTGGTTATTTAATTAATAAATATTGGTTATTTAATTAATAAATATTAGTTGTTTAATTAATAAATATTGGTTATTTAATTAATAAATAAAGAGACACTATTCTCTATTTATATGAAGGGTACATGGTACAAGCGCCGTGACCATAAAACACTTTTTCCTTTGATTATCACCGCGATTTGAGCGCCACTAAAGAAGTTTGCTGAAGCATCCACACCGGAAATTTGTAGCAAACCTTTCTGAGAACATGTTTGTAAAACCTTGCTTTTGCTCCGTGTTTTTGGACAGTCTGGACTAGGCTTTAGTAGCATTAAAGCAAGTAGGAACCGCTGAAATGTCGTACCTCAGGTAGTTTACGAAATGCTACAACGTGACAAGGGGTGTAAATTTGTTAAAACCCCCTGGTTTTTGAACTACCCCAACTTTCATTGATCCTTTCAGCGTGGTGCATTGCACCAAAACTAATAAAATGTGAATGTGATGAGAGCAAGGGGAGAGGAGCACCCCTCGTAGCGGGGAACCGCCCAGACAATCAGCCCTCACACCCCTTACCCCCAGGGGTGATAAGCTATCCTCATGTCAAGGCGCATGCGTCATACACGATGGTTTATGTAGAGATATTAACGGCCGATAAATCAGCTAAATCTTCCGTTTCTAGTCGTAATCTAAAATCCCCAACGACCAGAGTCAAGCTAAGTCATCTAGATTCAAGCTGAGTATTTCCAAATAAAGATTGAATCTTCTTCCATATTAAAGTTGAATCTTTTTTTCATATTTAAAATGAATATTTCTAAATAAAGGTTGACTCTTCCATATTTAAACCTGAATCTTCTTCTAAAGTAAAACACTTTCCAATATTCCAACTGAATGCTGTTCCATATTCAAAGCTGAATCTTCTTATAAATTCAAAGCTGAATCTTCTTCCCTATTCAAAGCTGAATCTTCTTTCATATTCAAAGCTGAATTTTCTATATTTAAAGCTGAATCATCTTCCAATGGACCATATTCAAAGCTGAATCTTCTTCCATATTCAAACAAAGGTTTTCCAATATTCCACCTGAATACTCTTCCATATTCAAAACTGAATCTTCTTCCAAATTCAAAACTGAATCTTCTTCCATATTCAAACCTGATTCTTCTTCCATATTCAAAGCTGAATTTTCTATATTTAAAGCTGAATCATCTTCCAATGGACCATATTCAAAGCTGAATCTTCTTCCATATTCAAACAAATGTTTTCCAATATTCCACCTGAATACTCTTCCAAATTTCAGCTGAATCTTCTTCCAAATTCAAAGCTGAATCTTCTTCCATATTCAAAACTGAATCTTCTTCCATATTCAAAACTGATTCTTCTTCCAAATTCAAACAAACGTTTTCCAATATTCCAGCTGAATCTTCTTCCATATCCAAATCTGAACCTTTTTACATATTCAAACCCGAATCTTCTTTCAAATTCAAACTTTCTCCAATATTCCAGCTTGAATCTTCTTCCAAATTCAAAACAAACTTTTTTTTTCCAATATTCCAGCTGAATCTTCTTCCGTATTCAAAGCTGCCTCTTCATCCATATTGAAATCTGAATCTTTCTCCACATTCATGTTCCATTAGAATTTGTCCACATTCGATCCGATTTTCAAAACGTTCACGCCGAATCTTCCAAAAGTTATTTCTGAACCTCCCTAGGTCCTGCATAATCCTTTGCCATTACCTGAACAACTATTTTGATATACTGTACTGGACAAGGTCACATGTAATCTCCGGCTTCCCCCCTCATAAAAAAAGGCAACAGAACAAAAAATCTGCCAGGTAATCAACCGAAATGACGACAGAGGGGAAAAGTCGTGATCTTCCAAATTCAATTTCAAGGGCAAAGAGGGAGCCACCACAAAAAAAAAAAAAAAAAAAAAAAGTGCTACTACCTCTAGGCCCCGGCCCACACACACGGGCGCCAAATTCATCACGAAAAAGTGAATTGCCTCATATTGGATGAGACTCCCACGCCAGAAATCACCTTCCCCAAACCCCTTACTGACCCAGTGCTCGGGATTCAATGGCAAGAGGAAAGATTCGACTCCAATGGTGCCACTTGAATCACACCAGGTCACTGCAATTATGCAAACCAAATGATTTCAAATCCCAACAGTTCAAAATCAAATTTAGTATAATTTCACGCATGTCACACTTGTTCCAAATCTCGGATCTTCAGAGGTCTGGAAAGAAACATTCTAAATCCTCGGAGTCTTCCTCGTTTTAAATGCATGGAGTTTTCAGAGAATCCTATCTAAGCCCTCTAAGTCTTCAGAACAAAATCATTCTAAATCCTTGGAGTCATCAGAACAGAATGATTCTAAATCCTTGGAGCCTTCAGAAACAAATTCTAAATTCAAGGAGTCTTCACAACAGAACCAGTCTTCCATATCCACGCTGCCTTCACAACACAATCATTTTAACTCCTAGGATTCATCAGAAAATAATTATTCAAATTTCTAAATCCTAGAAGCCTTTAGAAACAATCATTTTAGGCAGGTTATGTTTTTATACAGGTTCATCTGCAGACATGCGCCCGTACAGCTGAAACATACACAATTTCTACTTTTTTTTCAATCCTAGATGAGTCACTAGCTATTGGTCCCCATTTTAGTGGGGTTGATATTCCCTTACAAAATCATTAGGGTCAATGAAAATCATTATTATTATTACTTTAGGGAGGTTTATTCATTTTTACAGGGTTGCCAGTTTTTTTTACAGATTGATCTTGCCTGACCATTATGGCAATTTTTCCTGACTTTTCCTGACTTCTAAAAATATTTTTCCTGACCATATTTCAATAACTTGACAAAATTTTAATTATTTTTAAAAATGTACAAAGGCTAGCATAATTTTCGTTTCAAATACACAATTCAATTGTTACACGAGAGAAATTTGATCTCCACGATTACACTCCCCAACAGCTACATTAGATTCAAGATTTTAAAAAATAAATAAATATTGTCAATAGTATAAAGCCTTATTTTTTTTTTCCTGACCAAATTGCTAATTTGCCTGACTTTTCTAGAAAAAAAAACTATTTTTTCCTGACTTTTCTTGACCTTGCAGAAACTGGCAACCCTGCTTTTAGAATGGTCCCAAGATTCTCCCAGAGTCGAGGATGAGTCACCAAGGCTAGGCAGCCTAGGAAACCAATTGCGATCGATGAAAGCACACTGACCAAATACTGCATCAAGAAAATGACGCATCGGCCATTAAAAATCTAGCAATTAGGGTGCCAACCACACGTATCAAAAAAAGCTGCTGAATAATGGAACGTACCAATGTCAACATTGCGAAATTAGTTGCTATGAATTAAGCGCTGCAATCACGATAAAAACTCATCTGCGAGGAAATTATTTGGACTCTCTTGGGATTCCAAGGGGGAAAAAAATCCCACGTGGCCGCAGCGAGAACCACGCCCATTTGGGAGATTCCCGTTGAAATTCCCTCACTCCCAAACCATCAGTTCTTTAGGAATTCTTGGGGACAACATCAATTTGGTCATGTTGTTGTAAATCTGATCATATTTTTGGTAAAATTGGTCATATTGTTGGTCACATTGATCATGTTGAACATCACATTAATCATGTTGAACATCACATTGGTCATGTTGTTGGTAAATCTGATCATGTTGTTCGACATATTTCTGGTCACATTGATCATGTTATTGCTCACATTAGTCATGTGATTGGGCACATAGGTCATGTTATTAATCATATTTTTTAAATTGGTCATGTTGTTGGTCACACATGTCGTGGTAAAATTAGTCATATTTTGGTAAAATTGGTCATATTGCACATTGGTCATGTTGATCATGTCTGATCATGTTGTTGGTCGTAAAATTGATCATATTTTTGGTAAAATTGGTCATTTTGTTGGTCACATTGATCATGTTGTTGGTTAATCTGATCATATTTTTGGTAAAATTGGTCATTTTGTTGGTCACATTGATCATGTTGAACATCACATTGGTCATGTTGTTGGTAAATCTGATCATGTTGTTGGTCACATTGATCATGTTGAACATCACATTGGCCAAGTTGTTGGTCACATTGATCATATCATTGGTCACATTGGTCATGTTGTTGGTAAATGTGATCATGTTGTTGATCAAATTGGTCATATTGTAGGTCACAATCATGTTGTTGGTCACATTGATCATATCATTGGTCATGTTGTTGGTAAATCTGATCATGTTGTTGATCAAATTGGTCATAATGAAGGTCACATTAATCATGTTGTTGATCACATTGGCCAAGTTGTTGGTAAATCTGATCATGTTGTTGATCAAATTGGTCATATTGTAGGTCACATTAATCATGTTGTTGATCACATTGGCCAAGTTGTTGGTCACATTGATCATATCATTGGTCATGTTGTTGGTAAATCTGATCATGTTGTTGGTAAATCTGATCATGTTGTTGATCAAATTGGTCATAATGAAGGTCACATTAATCATGTTGTTGATC
>JAQGBW010004294.1:0-14088 GCA_034698625.1 Julus scanicus
AATCCGGGATATTTTTACATTATCGGTATAGGAAATTTCCACGGACCAGCATAAAATGATGTAGGAAGCGGGATAACCTACGAAACGGACAACGTATAATCGGGGTTCCACTGTATCTAGAAAAATTGAACGATTTTTTGACAATAAAAATATTAGGAATTTCTATTTGAAGTGAATTTTGTCCCCTCCTACGTTACATAAATACTAGTAGGGTAGCTAGCAAATATTGACTTTCACTTTCATTTTCTGTTGGATTGTATTACCACACAATAGACACGAGGTAAAAGCCAGGCAGGCAACTGTATCGGCAAACAAATTCAATAACTTTTCAAATAAAACTAAAACTGGCATAGTTATTGTTTAGAATGACCATGGAATTGATAATTTGGATATGAGCTAGTAAGGTTTCTGTTGGCCATACTATAATTAAAACTGCAAAGTTATAATTAGTCGAAACTATAAGTCACAATTTTGTTAGCAATGAAGTTCGGTAATTTATCCTTTGAAGTCATGCATACATGAATTAATAATCAGATCTCAAAACTGTAAAAGTAGATAATGGTGGCATCAATTCTTTTTGACATTTCTATATTTGTAAGTATGTAAGGACGAATTCAACTCATAAATATGTTTAAAAAAACAATTTTAAAAATGTATAAAATTGTACGTACTCTTAGGATTATAGGCAAGTAAAATAAATATCAGTTGATTTGGTTAAAAAAGAAATATCATACAAATGTAAATATTAAGAATTGATATTCACAAGAATTGATTTTTTCCTGACATAAATGCCACAAAAAAAAACTAGCTGGAAAAAATATTATTCATGCAGAACATATTGAATGCTATAAAATACAGATTTGAAAACAAGGTAAATGAAAAGTATCTTTTCCCATATATGCCTACAAACTTTTGAAATAGGTCCATTTGCTTTTGAAATCTTAGAAGTAAAAAAATCCAAAACTATTCAAGTATGCTAAAAGCAAATACAGTAAACAGTACATTGTTGTCGATGCCTAGAGCATAGAATAGAACTATCGGTTTACCGTATTTTCCAAGATAAAACATCTAAATTTAAAAAATGAATATTGGTAAAGATTTCAATAACGTCAAAGGAAAGAAATCATAAAAGAATTTAATAAAATGAATTAATATAACGGTAAACGGTGCACTGTAAAGTATTCTATAAAAGTCTACATTGAACATAAATAAGTAATCATCTTTTTAGTAATGGTTGTAATAATGTCGATGTTATTTTTGTAAACATTCCCGATACTGACTTTCATAATTTTATCACAAACATTCAGCAACATCTAATAATTCATTTAATTTCCTTTTTTAAATATCAAAACCTAATATATTCTTTTGGAGAATGTACAAAAATTACTTCTGAACATCAAGTATTACATCATAGTTATCAATTTTTAAAAATAAATTGAAAATTCACATGAATTTTTATAGAATATCCTCCAGATTTTACAACAAGCCTTACAACAAGTCCAACATTTTTCACAAAAAATATATTAATTTCCCCCATACATTCTTATTAAATTTGCCCATCCTATTTTGTATCCATCCCATCACCCTAGCAATTTTGCTTTGTCATTCTCTTAGATATGGCCTTTTAGACCACTATAAAAAACTACGCTCATGATGCCTGATGCAATGTTCGTGATACGTACTGTATTTAATGGACGATTAACAGTGAAACGATATTTTATTTAGTAATTGCATTAAACGTAAATGATTAAAACTTAAGAGTGAACATAAAAAATTTAAATTTCTTCAACGTTATTTTTGGTGTACAACTCATTTTTTTTGTGTGTGTGGAAAATTCGATAAGTTGATTGCATGCGACGCTCGCATGCTTCCAAGACTACGGCCTATAAAATGACGGTAATTTAGTAAAAAGGTAACCAAACGCGGAATAGATAAGTAAGAATATTTACATTTGAAGTAGAGAAGGACTCCAGCAACCAACACGAAAATCACTAAAATGACGACGAGCAGGAGCAAGATGACGGTCAAGCGACCCAGGGTCCAACCAAATAAACAAGTTGGCGGGATATCCCTTTTCTTGTCACCACCAGGATGGACCAAATCTCCGGGCATATCCTTCCAGAATTCGGGTTTCACTGGATAAACCATGTTGTCGTCCTCACGACGTGCCATGATGCCGAAGGCCGCAGACGGGGAGCACAGGTCAAAGGTAACGCACGTGGGTCAACACGTGGACGAGCACTGTTACAGGCGGAAGAGTTAACGTAGCCTAGCACTTTGCACGAAAGCATAATGACAAATGCGGCGGTCAATCACGGTCAAAGTGGTCCTTTAATAAGCATCCGCCAACATGTCCCCATTTTTACTCAATGGTAACTTGGAAATATTTGGACTTACTTGTGCAGTGATTCTGAAATTTCTGATTTTTTTACAGAAACAAGCTGAAGTTTGATGACTACAGATCACGTGAAAACTGTACGTTGGAATTATATTAATCAGAATTTCCAATCCAGTCAATTAGCTGGATTTAGTGTCCTGTAGCACAATCCCAATCTGGTCTGTCTGGTAATGACAAACGTCTTGACTTCTGTTTTATTATCCCCGAGTTTTGGGTTTATGTCAACATAAACAAGTGTACCGATCTCGCCTTTCAATAATGCATTGGTCAGTCTTGCAAAAACAATCCTATAATCCGGTTTACAGTGGGATGTTAGCGATATAAATGGAGTATTACCAAAATCAAAGTTTTATGGGCATGCCATTAATTCATAAAGCTGAGCAAATGGTGTCTCGAATAAGTAACGTTAATGTGGCATTACACCGTCTATAGTTAACTCTGATACTCTTACAGGTGAGTACATGGAGTAGATTCGAGAAAAAAACAAAACTTTTCTTGAAAAAAAAAATGTCGTCAAAAGCAGGAAGAATAATGCAATCCAGAGATGTCTTGATGTAGACGTCGTTGCAAAGGCGAGGATTTTCAGGTGACTGCTTTCAAATTACAACCTTAAATCCACGTGGGAATCCTGGCATTGTTCATCAAAGCCAAGGAACGTACATTTACGATGTCAGAGATGTCAATTTGAAAGGGCAAGTGTTAGTTGACGCATCGGATAAACCAGATCCACCTGGGTTGCCATTATCGGAAGAATCATAGGGCGTAATGGGATACGTGGGTGGAGGGCGTCCCATGGGTACCGCGGGTTCGGATCGACAATGACCAACGGACATTAATATGAGGGGATGGGAGAGCCAAGAGCCATAACGCTGGTTTTTGGAAGGTTTTCCCAAGGGGGGTTCAAGTCGCACACCGAATTACCACGAGAAAAGTTGATGGTTAGTACACTGGTCATATACGGTCAACGCGTGTAATTCCAAATCGCGAATCTTGTTTCAGATCTGGTGGCTTGTCCACTGTTTTTGTATGTTTCAGATTGTCCGACACCCAACCAAATCAGGTTGTATGAAGTGTGTGGCAAGCTATTGTCGTCACTACTGTCTTGTTCAAAACACGTTCAGTTGTAGAACAGACGTTGCAGAACAGTGACGTCAAGTATTATTCCGTTGGCTTGACCAGCACGTTTTTTTATGTTGGTTAGTCACGCACTGCTGTCAGGTTGACCGCAACGACGCAGTTCAAGCGTAGCAATGACGTCACGCTGTAGCGTACTCAGATATTCCATGGAACTAAGAAAAAAAAACTTCGCCTAAGATTCAGTACGAAATCGATGGCAGTTTTTGTGTAAAAAAAATCCTTCTATTAGTGATCTATGATGTGTTTCCATCATAGAAGATAGTTGAAATCCAACTTATTTCCCGAAAACGAAAAAAAAAAAAAATTAAAAAAATACGATCTTCCGCGACACTGTTGTCAAAGGGCATGGAAAGCAAGCAGTGAAGCTTTCCGGCGAAAGTTCAGAGGTCATGCGAGGAACCAAGAAGAGTTGTTGTGGGGATGCCAGACCAGAAAACCTCGGAGGCCTTTGGGACCTCAAAGTCCGGAGAGTTGGGCTTGAAAATCCACGGCAGAAAGCCGGTTGGGTGCGGGCGTCGCGAGAGGCAAGAAGGGCGCATGCATCCCTTTTTACCTTGGTGATTTCCAGGCATCGAATGGCAAGAGCCTCCACCTTGCAACACGCGCGACGCATCGCAACTCCATCGCAGGAACAGTTCATTGTGGCCGATATGTGGAACCAGGAGAACGGCAGTCTCCAAAGAGCGTTGTTATTAGTGCGTGGCGCGGATACCGTAGGAAAAGGCAGATGGTGTAATAGCATACCGTGGCTTTGCTAGCTTCCTGTTCATTTTAGAAATCCGAGAAATAAACTTGCGTGTACTGCTATCAAAGGAACGTTGGAACACCGTCGGCTTAGCGCTTATACATTTGAAAATCCACCATGTCAATACTTATGAAACTTCAAATAGCGACACCGTGACACTCGACCAATGGGCTGAATTGCAACTCGAGAATAACTAGAAGCATGATAAACTTGCTCATTATTGTCATTTACTGCGTGAAGTAATAAAGCTTCATTGGCCCAAGAATGACTGCCAGTTAACTACTATTTGACTAATAATTAACTGTTATGAGCTACAACTTATACTTGTTCAATACTGTTTGTACCTACCCTATGTAATCTTCTGTGTATCTTAATACCCCCTACCACATGGCATGCCAATGCTGACTGTAGGGTAATATATTTGAATTGAATTGAAGTATATTGTGTCTACTAAATAATGTGAATTGGAAATAGTCAAAGATTAAACTATTAAAATTTTAAACAAAGTGGTTGTGATTTAGATAATGGATGTTACGTCCTCTAATAAGGACAATTGATTGCCACGAGTATACGGCAATTCTAATGTGTAATACACTTCCCACAATATATACACCTTCCTCTTTTCACTTCTATAATGAATTACCATGAAATACCAACAAACCCAAAACAATAATCCTAATTGCCAGGTGGTCTTGAGTCCCACAATGCGTATGTGCTTAGTGTACCGTAATTATACTGCACACCATAAGTATGCTGCAAATATGCTGAACATTAAACGCATCATACAATAAATATTGTGCACATTAAACTGTAAATATGCTACACGAATACAAATGAGGTATGCAGTATGCAATGTATAGGTATATTAAAAGCACAATCTATACTGTGTATACAAGTATACAGTGCACATACATAGACCTATAAGGCCTAGTGTAAGGATGATATTTTACTACTGTAAGTATGCCAACATAAGTATGCACGCTACAGTCATAAGCATGTAATGTACGTATATTTGAAGCACGATGCATACACTCTACATAGGTCTATTGACTATTGTAAGTATGATGTACACATTAGGTCTGCTGTAAGTATGATGTATTCATATTAGGTTTACTGAAAGTATGTTGTAAACATTAGGTCTACGGTATATACGATGTACACGTTACGTCTACTGTAAGTATGATGTACACATTAGGTTTATTGACTATTGTAATTATGATGTACACATTAGGTCTATTGACTATTGTAATTATGATGTACACATTAGGTCTAGTGTAAGTATGATGTACACATTAGGTCTACAGTTAAGTGTGATGCACACTGTAAGTATGATGTACACACTAGGTCTATGTGATTTGAGCAACTGTGGTACGGGGGTAAGTCTATAGGTGTATACTGTATGTGTAGATGAAAAAAAAGCTGAGTTTGAATTATGTAAAGCAACCCGGCATTCTCGCGTGCCCATCGGAAAAAACATTATTTGCTCATTGAGCGCAGTCATGGAAAACGGGATCAATACATTTAGGAAAATGGGCAAAGAAAACATTTCGTGCAATCTATAGGGATATTAAACTAAACTTGTATCTCACAATACCTCGAAATATCATTATTCGGTGTATTTTATATTATGGTCTATTCTACAGCACCAATTTGTGAACGTGGTCAAAAATTACAGATACACATTCCCTAACAGTGCTAATTTCAAAATTACGCGAATGTGGTCACGTGAAATGTGCATTTGGCTCATTTAAATACTAATTATGCTCGTATACATAGTGTATATTATACATTATTTAAAAACAATTGCAAATGCACTAGGGACAAGAGACTATAGAAACTTCACTGTAATTGTAATATTTACGAGTCGAATTGTATGTTAGCCAGGAAAAAATCGATGACTAGACATCCAGCATGATGAATTAAAACCTTAACAACTATAGAAAAACGAACCGTGATAATAAAAAACTGCCCTCCAGCAATAGGACATTTTCGAGATAATTACTTCTGCAAAGTTGTGATGAAGATTCGAGCATTGCAACTGATCAAACTTACCTAAAAAATAAAGGTGAAAACAAAATTAGTTATCAACGACAAATTGTGTACATGATGATACAAATTGATTGCAGTTAATCCAAATTCAAGTTAATATTCTGATACATGGCATTACATAAATGTACAAATGGACTTCAGTAAAACAAAGTCAACCATAATTGGATGATGTGGAAAGTTTAGGAATAAACTAGGTCAAACCTACTTGAAAATACATGATTCGTTTTCAAGGTTTTTCGCACAAGCAATACTATATGGCGCTTGCAGAAAAATTCTCGTATATTTCGTCAATACATGGTTGAAGTAAGTACTCATAAAACTTTCACTACCGTTTTTACGATACGGGCTGCACTTCAGTCTGCAGATTGAAATCATGAATTAGATCCAATTTGGACCAAAAGTAGTTTCATTAAACTTGAAGAAAGGAGACGACCAAGCTTCAATATGCCAAAAGGATTTAAGGTTATGTGAAAAGAAACTAGAAAAACTCCGATAAATACGTTATGTGCAAATGAACGAAAAGTTCATAGAAATTTTCTTCGAACATGTTAATATCTTCATCAAATTCAAAGACCAGGAAACACACTCAAAAGATAGTAACGAGGGCATTCAGTGTGAAAGTATCCATTTATATTAAGTATACTGAATGGACGATCCTTGTAGTCTTTTGGAGTTAGGTCCATAGTTGATTCCCATTCAACAGCATCGCACATATAAGGGCCTATTTAAAGGATGGCGGAATAAACACTTAAAAGGTTTAGACTATTTCAGCAGTTTAAGAAGTAACCAAGTTTAGACCTTATGTAAACAGGTATTATAAAACCTGGTGGATTAGCAAAATCGAACCGTGCCCTAGCATGCAAAAACTATTTCAAGTTTTCCCTACATGTAGTTTATGTCCTTGGTCCTCATGATGTCAGGCAAAGTTTGAATATTATTCTAAAGTGATAAGCCTTACTGGTTATGCTAAGGCACAAGCCATGCGCAATACACTTAAGAAAAGGCACACCAATAACTATCTCGTAGGTCATGTTATGGTCATCTCTTATGGGATGGTCTTTCCAAAAGTAGTACAATTTTAAACAACATTTAGCCCTATCTGAGAAGGCAACAGATACAAAAGTGAAGATAATACTGGCATCAGTTGCACTAAACGTTAAGGCATTGCCTTTAACAGTTGCAAAGGCTAAATCATAGATGGCACTGCAATTTTGAAATGCACCATCTATTAACGATGTAAATTGAAATATAGATGCCCTTTTTTGGAAGCAATCAGCTCATAGATGGCGCTGCTATTTTGAAATGCACCATCTACTGAAGTTGTAAATTAAAATATGGATGCCATTTTGTGGCAACAATCGGCTGATAGATGGCACTGCTATTTTGAAATGCACTATCTATTGACGTTGTAAATTAAAATATGGATGGAATTTTGTGGCAACAATCGGCTCATAGATGGCGCTGCTATTTTGAAATGCACCATCTATTGACGTTGTAAATTACAATATGGATGCCATTTTGTGGCAACAATCGGCTCATAGATTCAGCTGCTATTTTGAAATGCACCATTTATTGACGTAATAAAAATATAGATGACATTTTGTGGAAGCATCAGCTCATAAATGGCGCTGCTGTACCATTTATTGACGTTGTAAATTAAAACATGGATGCCATTTTGTGGCAGTAATCAGCTCATAGATGGCGCTGCATTTTGAAATGCACCATCTATTGACGTAGTAAATTGGATGACATTTTGTGGCAATAATCAGCTAGCTCATTTCGTATTTGAAATAAAGCAGGCAAGGAAGGAACTTTTAATACTGTATAACTGACTGTAAAACTGATTAAAAGTTTTAATAGCGAATCTAGTTTCTAACTTAGTGTACTTACGATTACAAAAGTAAGAAAAGATCATTAGCCTGCATTGAAACTCGTTCCGTGCGTATTCGTGCTACATTCAGAGTTAAGTGAGATCATGGAAAACGGCAACAATTCAACCTCATCAATCTTTATCTGGCCAACCGCAATTCCCTTCTTTTCCAATGACAACAATAGGAAGTTATTAAAACTGAGTCTTAATGGGCAGCCATCTTTTTATCAAGAAAAATGAAATTATCAATATATCACTGTCACCAAGGGAAAAAGAGAAAAAAATAAACTCCAACCAGGTCCCTCTTATCATCCCTGACGAAACAATATTGCCATTTATTTACTCTGATCTATTGGATACAAACGCCAAATTCAAAACAACATGAAATCCACAATATCCAACAAAACACTTTTAGCCTTCGTTCTGATTCCCTAACAATGGTAATAGGATAGTTATTTACTGATCGATAATATCGATTAAGGGAATTAAACACACGCACAAGGTATAGCCTTAAAATGACAAAATACGTGCATTATAACTACATGCATATGGATATTTTTAATGGCATGCAATGATGCATATTTTTCTACTCTTGAGTACAGATGATGTGCAGAAGTAGAGAAATGAATATGATCTGGCCAAACGCCAGTAGGGATGAAATATTCGGGTTCAGCATCCCCTGGTGGACAGAAAAGTGACCATTTTAACCCAATTGCAGCACATGCAGATAATATTCAAGTACTGCAATGCTTTTAGCATTTCTAAAATAAAAATGGACGAATGTGTTGTGGAAATGCAATGTTCAAGACTTATGCTCCACCAGGGAGTACTGAACCGGAATTACAATTTCAAACCTCTACTCCTTTATTCCTAAATTCAATGCATTAACAGGAGAAGTCACTTTTGCATGGTATTCTCCCCCCCCCCCCCACAGCTGTGACCAGTAGATTTAGTCATATATTAGCAAAATATAAGAGTATTTTTAGTATCAGTGTGTCCAGATGGCCGGCCACTATAATGCCTCCTATTCTGGACAAAACGGTCAGTTTGAGAGTGTTATGATAAAATGATAAATTTTCTTAGAAATTTTGTCGTAAATCATTCTGATCTACAAGCTGGCAAGTTTAAAAGAGGGTTATTCCAAAATCCATTTTTGAAAACTACAAAATAATCTCATACGTTTGCATCACCCCAGTGTTTCTTTGTGCATAATGCAAAAAACACTAAGCATGGTGATGTTTTACAACCATATTGCATGCTGTGGGCTTCTTCAATTTGGAAAGCTACACTTCTATGTTGTACCAGTTTCTACTTAATGTAATAAGCTGCATGTATTCTATGACATGCCCTTCATTGAGTCATTCCCGTCGTCCTGGATTCAAGAGTTGCTTGAGCAATAGAGGAGATCTACATTACGTTTAGCGCCCTCTATAGTAGTTTAGAATTTTTCCTGGGGGGACAGGCCAAAAACGTGTCATTGAGTTACACGTGTTTATTTCGCTTTTCAAAACGGTTTTCAAACATTATGAAATGGAATTGTTGTGTTCCATGCTGTAAAAACATCTTTAGGAACGTCAATTGCAAGATTTCATACCACAGGATCCCTAAAAACTCCACAATAAGAAAGAAATTTATAGTATGTATGTAACTGAAACACGTGGTGACATTCAAATAAAACGCTGTTTTGTTTAAATAAAATGGTTTGCACGTGGCCTACACGTTCTCAAAGTGGAATTTCCACTCTCAAATTTTAAAAACTTGCATTAAATTTCCCAAATACCACAAAATTCCGTTCCTAAAGGTGCGTATCGACCAAAAGAAACATTAGAGAAACAAAACATATACATACAAACATTGATGTATCCAGAAGTGTTTGCGAACATGTTTGGAAAACCTTCGTTTTTCCCCACATTTTGATGTTTCTTGATGTTTCGTATAGCGACCGCTCGAGAGGCGGCCCGGATCAAAGGAAAAAATGTTTCAAATGTTTCGTGACGTAGATGATGTTTCCTTTTGAAATATGCCAAGCTCTGCCTTGTTTATCAAAATGTGTCATAGGTGCGTACACTCGTATTTTTTTTGTCATTTTTGACCCAATTTGCAACACATGTTTGGAAAAACATGCTGAAAACATTGTTTTAGTGTTTTTTGTGTATGTTTGATGTTTATGTTTATGTTTCTTTTGGTCTATACTTAGCTTCAAAGAGCAAAATCAATGGAAATGCTATATGGACGACGCTGGGCTGTCCCTCAGCAAATTTGGCCACTAGAGGCGCTCATGCATGGCACATGCGCCGTTTTGTAATGTAGACCTCCTAATGCAGCCCAATAAACATTGTCGCCACCTAGTGCCAGTGTCGCTATGGCTCCACCCTACAGAGCCTAAAATCCTCGAGCTAAGCTCCATTATCTCTGTATGTGGCAATCCATTTATTTTTCTATATATCTAGGGCCTCGCTTCCACGGCACAGTTTATCATGTATACTAGATGAGTCAGGTTTCACGCCATCTCCACCATCGGAGAGATAAGGCCCACAAGTTGCATTCTTATAAAAGATTCAACATGATTTATAATCCAGAGTGCCGGCTCATATAACCATATCTATTGGGGATTCGGGATAGGAAATAAGCAATATACAGAAATAAGCCATTTTCTGGAAAAGTTGCATGCATGCACCAAATCACAGACAACCCAGCCGCCAGACGAGGATAGCAAGCAAGAGAAAAAAATAACGAAATTCATATGCAAAGCCTCGACAACTCCATCTCAGTCAAACTTAAAATGTCTTATTTGGCAATCCCCAATAGCGTATTGCCTGACGTGCCTCAATCCGAGATTTGGACCAAGAAGCGATTAATATGCAACAGACGATTGGAAAGTTGCAGATTGCATGAATAAATGAAAGGGTGAGGGGACTAGTAGAAATGTGGAGGGGTAAATACGAGGTGTTGGACGGCTTAAGCTTAATGATATCCAATAATGTTCACGAAAATATTACTACATGTGTAATTTGCAGTCTAAAGAAATCGTTGTTTAGAAGACCAAAATTTGGCCTCTTTAGCAACAAGAACCGATTTGCGTTGCCAGCTGCAAGGGTAATTTGGAATTTTATGGACAAGACATTGCATGTCGTTGTTGGACTATTGATGCAAGGCCATCTCGAACAAAAATGATGTGCAGAAAATACCAGAAAAATATCAAAGTGCGTTTCCTGCAGAAACTACTCTGCAGAAATTTGATGCAATTCTATCAATTTATATATTCCCAGAAAATATTCTGCACAGCTTTTAACCAAATTTCTGCAGAATTTTAAAGATGCTTTAAACTTGCGGAAATACTCTATATACTAATAAACCCATCCAAACTTATAACCCCTCCAAGCTAATTACCCCTCCAAACTAATAACCCCTCTAATCTAATAAACCCCTTTAAACTAATAAACCCTCTAATCGCATTCACATCACATAATAGTTAATAAATTTTAGCATTTATAATCTTAATGGTAATAATGTCCCAGTATTAGCTAACCATAACTCCCTTTTCTAATGCTTCACTTCCAAGTAGTACGGGTTGCCGAGTGGGTAAAAGAGTTAGGTTGGTATTGGCAAGTTTCCAGGTTCGCTTCCCTCTGTTAACTATTTAAAAAAATAGATTCTGCATAATTCTGCAGGAATGACTCTTGCAGAATTCGTTACCATAATTCTGCAGAGATTTAGGACGCTTAAGTAATTCTGCAGAATTCTGGGTCATTTTTGTATGGTATGGCTATGGAGCCATGGTATCATCGATTCTAAGACGCGCATTAATTTCAGTATCACCAATAGAAAAAAATCAGCTTTGATTCTAAGGAAATATAAATTTCTTAGAATATTTTTCAATATTTAAGTATTTTATTATACGCCATTTTTAAAGAAGATAAAAGAGGGGAAAAGTGTGATTCAAATTGATAAAATAGGGTGCTTCTTTCACTTAAGTCTTATAAAGCATGTTTAACACTACTACTAGAAAATTTCATTTATTAGCCAATAAAAACCTAGATTTGCTATAAATAATTAATAGGAATAATGATTTCCAGTTACTTTATTTAAAAGGAATGAACAGCAATAAACTTCCAAGCATGCCTATTAACAATAAATAAATATCTTCGAAATGTTTTTGTCAGAAAATTGTAATTCACTGCTGTAATTTTACAGTAGAAAATAGGAGTGGGTCATGGGAATAAAACCACTGTCAGCCAAATGGCAGCCTCACGTTTTTGGAATAAATGAAATATTTCAAATTACGCTTTCGGTTCAGGTAACCGTCCGCTAAATTGAAAAAGTTACGAAGATATGCAAAGTGAAACATAGCAGTTTGAATTTGTTAAGAACATTTGTGAAAACTTAAAAGTTTGGCGTATTTTAGCCCTCAACGGTTTTATTATTCATACTCATGCCTGAACATTTGCGAGAAAATTTGGGTCCCAAATGCCGAAAAATTGAGAAAGTGATAGCAAAGCGGATGGGAATGGAATAATAAATTTTAATACAAAGTAGACGAGCGAGTTGAGCTAGACCGTTTATGAAAAGAAAGTATATTTGGAATGAAATAAGTAAGAATAGACGTTCTGACATAAAGAGTAGCATTTAATGCGACCGTACAATTTTTGGGAAATTTCCCAAATTAAACATTTATTGCTTTTAACTACGTCGGGAGATAACTGTTTTCAAATAGCCAACATTATACTTTTCTATACCTTTTTCCACCATAGATCTTCAAGATCCACCTCGTCAAAGATTACAGTTTACTTGCATTTCGTAAATGCAAATATGATATTCTTATAGCATTTAAAAAACTGTAGACATTAATTAAATGTGATATTCCAACAGGTTTTTAAAACCTAGTATATTTAAAAAATTTCAAAATTCGTTTTAAAACCTGCTCACAGCCAAACAAAAAGAGATTATTAAATAAAAAATTGTTTAAAATAGCTTGATAAATCAGCAACCGTATGATGATGTCGTTTTTCACTTTGAAAGGGTAGATGTTTTTCAAAATTAATATACAGGTTTGAAAAATGTCCGTTAAGTTGCACACGCTGTCAGCAGGTGGCAGCACAAGAAATCAAATTAACAGACATTTTTCAAACTTGTTTATTAATTTTAAAAAATCTACCATTTGAAAGTAAAAAAAGACATCATCATACGCTTGCTGATTTATCAAGCTACTTTAAACAATTTTTATTTTTATTTAATCTCTTTTTGTTTTGCTGTGAGCAGATTTTAAAATTTCCCCCATTGAAAGTGATAGGGTTGTGATCCAGCTTATAAATAAAAACATTCCAGTCTATTTTCATTCCGTGCCAAGGACGAAAAAACCCAGAAAAAACTCGATACAGCAATCTGGGATTACTTTTCATGATTTACTGATCCTGAATGAGTTCTACGAAATGATGAATACATCCATCATTTATAAACGGATCATTATAGACCAATCTCATTTCCTAAACTAAACGATGGCTTTAGATAGTTTCACGAAATTTGAACAGTTGTCCTCAAGTGTATAGGCTCGTAAAGCAGCTGATTTGAAAGTCGTGTGCTTGTCTAATAAATGAGAGGACAGTAAACAACAGCATGTATACAAGAAATCAAAACTAAAATGTTAAACCTCTTTCAATTTAAACTTCTTTTTTTTTGCGTTTCATTGACCTGAATAGCAATTTCACTATAACAATCTCAAATACAAAAACTCCAAAGCTCTCAGGTTTTCTAGGACGCTATGAATAGAAAATAAATATGATAAATAACGGTTAGAAGGAATGCATTAGAGCGTAAGTAGTACAGTGTACCCACATGGCGTAAGTGGGTGGGGGTTTCCGGCCACGCCCCCACCCACCGGAAGTGACGTCA
>JAQGBW010004295.1:0-14088 GCA_034698625.1 Julus scanicus
GTCGAGGGTGTTGTCTCTGCGGTCGAGGGCGACGTCGATGCTGTCGAAGGTGTTGTCTCTGCGGTCGAGGGCGACGTTGATGCTGTTGAGGGCGTTGTCTCCGCGGTGGAGGGCGACGTCGATGCTGTCGAGGGTGTCGTCTCTGCGGTCGAGGGTGACGTCGAAGCTGTCGAGGGCGACGTCGAAGCTGTCGAGGGCGACGTCGAAGCTGTCGAGGGCGTCGTCTCCGCAGTCGTGGGTGACGTCGTTGCTGTCGAGGGCGTTGTCGCGGTGGTCGACGGAGGGGTCGTCGTTGTTGAAGTAGTTGTCTTTGAATCTGAAATTTAAAGTGAACTTTTTTTTGTAACACATTTATTGAGATTTTGTTAATTGACGATAAATTTAATATGATGACACAAAGAAGCACTCAGGTTTTAACAGAACTGAAACATTTAGAATAAAACAGAACAACCTCTTTTACAAGTCAAAAAGGAATTTGTGGAACATCAACATGAGAAGCATGACCCACACATGAATATAAACAGACATGCAAACAGTGCACGTTTTTATATTTTAACAACATTAAACTTTTGGCGCAGTATTCACCCAAACTCTAGGAAACAGAATCCCCAACCCAATTTGCTACTCGGAGCTTCCCATCATTTCTTTTGGAGAGAAGGCCCCTCGACGAAGGAAAGTAGGATCTCTTTACATAAATTTCGCTGATCAAACATACCGAGTCAAAAGTTTACAATAACGTTGAATACAAACATCGGATCAGAAATATTGTAAGAAAATGACTTGCCACAAACTGTCATGCTTAATTCATCAAATGCTAAAAAGTCGTCAGGGCTTTGGATGCTTCCTCTTACTTCCAACTGTAAAGCAGTCTACTATTAGTTTTAAAATAAAACATCAAATTCACCACAATGCAATGATTAAAAATGTCACTTGGGAACATTAGCAGTTTCTACTGTTATGACATGTGCAAAATAATTTCGATCTAAAATGATAAAATAGGCGAATGAAACTCGGACAATAATATCACACCTGACCAAGCAACTAGTGCCGCCTAGTGACATATAGCCCACAATAGGGGAGAGTGGGTAGGAACAGGACGCAGGAGGAATGGGACATTGCCAATAATTTAAAATAAAGTAAATATAGTATAAAGTATAAAGTAAATTTGTGAATAAAATTTGTTACATTTTATGGTTTGTGAATAATTTAAAAAATAAACAGGTGAAAAATGACCCATTCCTACCCACTTTCCCCTACTTATAGTACAGAATTTGTTTGTCTTACTAACCCGGCCTTTGCACACTGTTTGGCAGCAATGCATATCATAAGCATCATCGCATGTATACGATAATTGCACCCATCTTTTGTTCTCATTCAAATACATCAATTCTTTGGCATTGTCTGCTGATGCTCCATCTTCGATGAAGTAAACAATTATTCTGAATCCGATTAGTCCATCATCATTAATGTTCATATAGGCAGATGCAGTTATTTTGTCACCCTTATTCATGATTATTTCATCTGCAGTTAAAACTCCTGTGACATTGCTGACGAAGTTTGCATCCTTTATCCATACGTAGTTTCCAGCTGAAAATTAATTTCAATGAATAAAATAATGCAATACCAATTAACCCAAATGTCTATCTTGCATTTTTCTTTGTGATTTGAATAAATACTAATTCATGTATACGATTAAACTGAAATAAAATCCATTGAACTTTATATTTTATTTTTAAATAGTTTTAGCTATAACCTATTCCTAAAGCTATCCAAAATCCTTTCTTAAACCTAATTATTAAACTATAAATCTGGAAAATGGAAAAATAGCTGAAATGGAAAATGCAATAAAATGCCAAAGAATATGTAATACCATTTTTATGTACGTTTTTAAATTAACGCGAACAGAAATTGACTTAATCAGGCATAAGACAATATCCTGGATATTATTATTATTATTATTATTATTATTATTATTATTATTATTTATTATATACGGTTTATGTATACATCATTGTGTGATTTACGTGTAATTTCTTGATGATGTTTTTTTAGTACCGTACTAAACATGTTCATATAAAAAATGAGCTTTCAGCTTACAAGGTGTGGAGAAATCAGGTGGCACAATTGGAGTTTCTTTTGAAGACCACTTCCACAGTTCATTTGCTCCGGTGTTGTGAAGTGAACAGTCAGTGTCTTCTTCAAATGTGCAGCAATTACTAGAATGCACTAAATTAACCAAAACAATATTAATTAACTTTACTTGTCGAAATAAATTAAAATGGTTGAATTTTATTGAAAAAGTTAGAATTACTCGCCGTTGTTAAACTAGTTATAAATTAAATATGCAACGTTTTTAAAACATTGCCTTGGATGCTAATGAACGAAACATGGAGTTATGCTAGGATTTTGGGGATTAGTAATTTATGAATTAATATGATGCACATATAGATCAATACGATACAGTTAAATACTATATGGAGAGACAAATATGAGGAAACTAATGTTAAAATCTTTTGTGTATGAAAGACTTCACTTGAAGAAATAAAAAAAAAAACATTTTAAATTAACTATATAAATTAGATGTGAAATGATTACGTACCAGGTAGTATCATCTTCATAACAAACATACCCATACAAAAAATATTAAACAATATTTTCGCGCTAACCGTTTGCAAAAGCATTCTTTTCCTCATTGTTTTTAAGATTCCATATTATAAATAAACTGTTTAGTCTCTTTTATCGGTCTTATTTACACTAGAAATGCAAAGATGTAATACAGTGTACTGTAAGATTTGAATTTCATTTGGTAAATGGTTGACACTAAATATCTTTTCGATTCGTGTTGTCGCCTTCCAGAATGATGTGGACGTTCAGTAGTTTATTAGCTTTTGTTTTTAAATGTTTTGGAAATTTATCTAAACATGTTGTAATGGACATCGTGTACTAAGTGTGTAATAGATAACATTATTACGAACTTGTCATCACAATATTTTTTTACTAAATTCCAGTATTTTATACAATTTCATTGTCATTTTTATCAGTGTTGAAATAACGTTCATTTTTTGACTCGGTGAAAATTTATTATTATAAACGTCAATATTTTGTCATTTACTTGGTTTGTTAAAGCTATATATAATACTACATTGGGTTAAGTTACATGGATTCAGTTAATATCTTTTTACAACTTGTACAATAATATGGTGACACACTCAATTGTATCATATTTATACGTATAATCAAAGATTGTAAATTATATTTTGATGTCGATTTCACAAGAATATCATGGGAATAGCTGAAAAGGAGACGATATTTTATCGTAGTCTCATCAAGTGCTTGTCAGTTGTGAATTGATATATGGTTTTGTTTTGGTATATACTATGCTCTTGGAATCATAATAGTCCTTATCATTTAGTTTGACATTAAACAATTTAAGATTTAAAAAAAATTCTTATCATAAAATCTCATGAAACGCTTTTCATTAAATACGTTATTTGGTAATTTTGTTGTAAACATACTGGGCTCGTTTCTGTGATTTATGGTCGATATTCATGAAATGTTTGAAATGGCATGTTCACAAAACTTAGGTCAGTGACTGAGAACGATTTGTACACACTCGTCTGCATCTGTATTAAAATGCAGATAAAACTGGCACGTGTTCAATGTATACCACACAACTGTACATGAATATTTATCTTTTAGTATTTGTTATAGAAATCACGATGTTTCTTGGTTAAAATACAATGTAGTTAGTCACACTTATGTTTTACAATTACATCCTACACACTTTTTTATGCTTTACATTTGATTTATTAACTTACTTCATGCATATGCTACCGGGAAAAAATGCAACGTTTCCTTCTGCCCCTTTCTATGCTTATTTATTAATGGAATAAAGAACGTTTATCACTTGTTAAACGTAAAAAATTTGAATTATTTAAAATTAGAGCTAGAATAACATTTTATAGAGCCGGCTGACTTGACAACAACTGAAAAAGTTGAAATTTTCTCCGAAAGAATAAATTCTTTTCTTCATGGGAGAAAGCAGTTTTGATTCAATTAACATAATTTTAGGTAGCTTACCGATTCCACAAACCAATAGCAGAACTAGAGAGCAGTCCCTCCACAAAGATTCCATTTATTAAAAATTAAGAATTTATTTATTCAGATTGGTAAAAATACTTCAGATCAGGGAATCATTTAACTGGAAAGTCGAAATTGAAGTCGACTGAAAAACTGATGATTTGTCAATAATAAAGCCGATTGGTTATCTTAGAAAAAAAAAATCCGTTTAAAAGATACTGTATCTTTCGAATGACTTTGAAATACACCAAAAGTGCAAATATCAAATGGGATTAATTTTAAAATATATTTTTTTGCGATTATCATGATTAAGAAAAATTGTAAATTCTCTTCAACTCAAAGAAACTAGATTAAATTGTGTAGTCACAGAACGGATTTGAATTCACTTGAAAACCGATTTAAATTGAATTAACGATTTTATGTTAAGATTTTATATTCGATGGTATCAAACAAGTTCAGATTTTGCAACAAGCGTGTGATTTATGCTTGCGTGATTTATGAAATTCTTGTTTTTTTGAGTTTTCATATCTTATGCAAATAACTGATAGTTTTGCACACTAAAGTATCGATGAAATAAATGTTCATACACTGTATATTACAACAGAAATAAAATTGACAGGTGTAAACTTCTGTTTACTCATTACATTTAATTCATACTATAGTTATATTTGGTTATAGGTTATAACGAATTAATTTAAGAAAAAGTGGAAACTTGTGCATACACCTGAAAAGTTCTTGACCTAATATAGTAAACCTACAACAAGGTGTTTGTATCATCCTTAGTAGGTGCTATAATAAATTGTATACGTGATAGTAATTATAGTTTAGCATATACTGATAATACGTGAAAGTAAACAATTATAGTTAATGCATTTTATTTCACGTTGTTGTAATGGTTTACAAATACAATTAAAAAATGATCATTATTGATTTAACCTGACTTCAGTGACGCAACAACAGTCCTAGATCGATACTTAATTTTCATGAAATGCATCTGTATCAATTCAGATGTAAATCAATCTAGAAATTGCCAAAAAACAAATAATTTAGCACAGTTTGGGATTGTATCAGCTCCTTTAGTATATTTATGCAAATTTTAGTAGATGGCATAATAGTTTAAATTAAAATTATTCTTAACGTTAGAAATGTAGAGCTGAATGTGATTACATACATGAGCAGACGCCAGCACCATGGACTGAAAAATCATCAATGGCAGCGTGTAAATAGGTGCCAACAGAGTTTAAAGTTGCGACATAAAACTGAAAACAAAATAATTTTAAGTTAGTGATGTCACTCCATGCCATTTATAGCAGAAAAAACAGATTATGAATTATATCATCAAATATTGAAAAATCCAAAAATAATTATAAGATTACGTATTTCTATTTTAATGTATTTATAAATTGATTATATACTCTATCAAATTGCAAAACAATAACTATGTGAATATAATAAGTTTTTTTACCGTTCCATCACAGGTAGCTACACCGGAACCGCAGCAGTTGACATCACTGCATTTAAAAGTCGCCGATAACCAGGATGGTGCCAGTGGTAGTCCAGCACTAAAGTAAGTTTTAATGCCAGTAGTCGTAATAAAATATACTTTAATGTTGTTTGGGATCGCAGTGACGGTGCTGAAGTAGTAATTCAATGTGAAACTTGTAAGACCAGTTTGCACTCCAGTTATTAGGGTCGATTGTGCATAGGCAGATGTATCAATTATATATACGAATGGTGAGGCTATTCGGATAATAAAATTATTCCATATAATTAAAAAATTGTATAAGTTTGTTCAACAAGATAAGGAAATCTCATACATTTTTTTTCTTCTAAAAACATAGAACCACTGATGATACAAAATATAGCAACTGTTATGCATAAATGTTAGTCAGTATTTTACCAAGTGGCATAATTCTTATTTTTTTCTCCATATTCAACTTTACTAAAATGAGAATAGTTACCAGTTGGTGATGAAGGAATCATGCCTGTAGGGAATGAACCGCTCCAAAGCCAACCAGTTGTAATAATAGATGGTGACCAACCACAAACAAGTATGGTGTTAAAATTACACGAACAGTCCACTGGTGGTGGTGGTGGGACATCTATGGTAGTGATACAAATAATTGTTACTTATAGAAAATTTTCGAATTTGTTGTGCTGATTAACTGTACGATTCTATCTGATGATGCTGTTCACTTTAAAATTGTATATTTTATTACCCTTTAAATGAAAAACGTTTATCCAGGTGAAGGCATTTCCCTTCATCCATTACCGTCATTAAACTAAACTTATTTTCAAAAATGTCGGTTATAATGTGCATGAATATTGGAATTTTAGTGGAATTATTTACTATAAACTCGGCGGATTCCAAAACCCTAAGTTACGAGGCAAAAATTTGAATAATCTGCATAAAGATTGATTAAATTAAAAATTGGAATAACAAAAAAATAACTAAAAAATTAGCCATAAAGTATTGAGCTTGAGTATTACAAATGTTGGGCATTTTAGTTAAACGTGTCACAGGAAGGGATGTAATGTTAAGTACGCATACTAAACTAAAACTAAATTAACCTGCAATTTATAATATACACTTACCGCTACAAACTCCAGGACCGGTAATGTCAAAACTATCTATGGCTGCGTGTTGCATTTCCCCGACACGAGCGTACGTTTGGACATAGAACTGTAAAACAAAATCATACATTTTATTAATTCGAGTAAATACCAAATGAATTCGATATAGGGTTAACGAGACCACTTACTGCTCCATCACAAGTAGCAACACCACCGCAACAACCTACAGAGGCACAGGAAAAACTGATGGTAGCCCAATATGAAAGGGCTGGAGGATTTGGGGTGAAATAGGCAGTATGGCCTCCCGTCGTTCTAAAATATACTTCCATAGTATTAGCACTACCCGTTATTTCTGTCAAATAATAGTTTATTGTAAACGTGGTGAGGCTGTTGTCTACTCCTGTGATTTTTGCCGAAAATGCCGCAGAAGAGGTGTCAATTATGTAAATGAATTGTGAATCTGTTCGACGAAAAAAAGTGAATTAGAGATTATTGGTGGAATTATGCAATACTTTTAATTCTACTTTATTTGCTTCACCCTTCGCTTATTGTAATACATGAAATTATATATATACATGTATAACGTATTTTTTTTTAAATGGCCACTACATGGAAATGGTACAATACGATATGAACATGTGAAAAATAGAAACACACATAAAAGAACCAAAGAGCGCTTTATAATTAAAATGGTTCGCTCTTAATTTGAAGTATTACCATAAAACTGCTACTTACACGTTGGTGGTGTTGGTATTTGAAGGGTTGGAAAATCACCACTCCATATCCAGCCTGTTGTAATTTTTGATGGTGACCAATCGCACAGATCAGAAGTTTCAAAGTCACAGCGACAGTCTGATGGTTCTGGGCTACCTGTTGAATAAATTAAGCAAACTTCGTTTAGACTTTAGAGAAAAACTTATGTATTAACAACTAAGTCCAGATGCTATTTGTCAAGCCATGTCTTGTCTTGAATTTTTGACTTAGGTTTTACAAAATATTATAATTTACTCACTACAGTCATCATTAACTTCTAGTTCATCAAAAATCAAAAGCTCATCTCGAATATAGACTTGACCTTCCACTTGGAACTACAGAAAGATAATGACAAAGACAAGATTATATAATGTTGCTATGAAAATGTGGAGCAATCATATTTTTTCCCAGAACTTGTAAACATGTTATAGCATCTTAAATCTTTAAAACAATTGGTTCTAGACAATATAGAAATTATCTACATATAACACACTTTAGTTGAAAAAATGTACTAGTCTGTTAATTCAGTCCTGTAAATTTCCTTTTTAACTTTTTTTTCTCAGAAATTGTAATTCAAAATTGTTATGTTACGATAAGTCAACATGGAATTACATGTGAACGATAAGCTGATTTTTTCATATCAGGGAAGTTTTTGTATGACTACGTGTGCAGAAAATGTTTAACGAAAGATTATTTT
Organism: Julus scanicus; assembly: GCA_034698625.1. Taxonomy (NCBI): domain Eukaryota; kingdom Metazoa; phylum Arthropoda; class Diplopoda; order Julida; family Julidae; genus Julus; species Julus scanicus. The sequence continues at coordinate 8,105 of JAQGBW010004295.1, forward strand.
AGTGATAATTTTTAATTTTCATGGAATAGTTACTCACATAACCGCTACAAGGGTAAACTCCTCCTGCGCAACAAACTGCAGTCCTAGCTACCGCACTGTCTGTTGTACTACAAGTTACTGTCACAGAATCCCACTTATCGTATGTTGAAGCAAATAGCACATTCTGAACAGTGCTACCAGTAACAAATCGTAATACAGGACGAGCAGTGTCGTTTTCTTTGCCTACTATAATAGTTCGCCAGATAGTTGCTGAAACTTTGTCTCCAAGATATAATGTCAAACTGCTTGAGGGGTCAGATCTCATGGCTCCTTCTGCTGGGGGAGTTTCTTGGTCTTGGAACCACATATAGTTCCCAGTTTCTATAGATGTGTAAACAAAAAAATTAACAATATTCCTAATATATTACATAAAATACAAATGAGTTATTTATTCCTGACTATATCGATTGATTATAATAATGCCTCACTGTTATAGAATGATGGATTGTTGCTCGTGTCGGGTAGACTGCTTCCTGACCATTTCCAAAAGAAGGGTCCCGGATATAATTCCCAGCCATCGGTGTCTGTCTCAAAAGAGTAACAGCCTGTTTTTCCTATTGCCACATCTGCAATTGAAATTAATTTTTTATCAAAGTATACTTGTACATGTAATATAGTATCTTACAAGTTAATGTATGGAATCATTTTCAATTTGTATAAAACTAACCTATTTGATTGCCAATGATGGCTAGAAGAAGTGGCATATACAGAAGCTTCATTGTTGTCATAACTGCAAGAGTTCTAAAAAATGAACTCGAAAATTATATTAGCTCATGAGCGTATTTCGGTTATCTTTTGGTTAATTTTATTTCGATATACTACTATTATCATGAAATCTTTACTTGCTATGTCATACAAGAACAATCAAGTCGATAATAAATTTGAAGTGTATACTTGGAACACTTGAATATTATCCATATCAGTCATTATATCTGTGCAATTTTGCACTAATAATTCTGTATTTAGATATTAATCTCAAATCATGTTTAAGGAGGATTAGATATGGTATGGGCTTTGACAACTTCCTCTTGATATAAATATCTTGATTTGTTGAAGAACAAATTACATTTAAGAACGGTCGCAGTGCAATGGTGATAGTACATGATGTAAATTGCTGCATGTGTTCCAAATAGGGACTAAATATTTCTTCTGTACAAATGTTTCGTATTGTGACTTGTGCAAATTTGAAAAAATATTGAATGGAACATATAATTTGTTGTGCGAAGTTGTCAATAAAATTAAATTCCACTTGCTATTAATTTGAAAATAGGATTTTTGGTAGCATGAAATGTGACTTTCACGCCTTGTTATATTAAAAAAGAGATTCTATTATTCGTGAATTTCAATGCTACCAATTAGGTGATCGGCTGTTACATTTAATTAAATTATAAAACTATGAAGACCTTTAAAACACTGAATGAAAATTTCCTAAGTCACCGTCAAGAGGATTGTGATATCGGATAACTTTGACTTTTTGGTTTAACCCCTTGCTATTAAACTAGAGATAATAATGTTTGGCGTAATTCACCATTATCGATTATGCAATCGACCTAATTTATTTAGGTCTATTTACAGGATTATAATGCCATTTAGAAAATTGAACAACATTTCTCTTAAAATCATGGCCAGAAGGGTTGTTATACTTAATGGTGACTTTGATCTTCTACCTTAACACACTTCTATGCATCTAGAGATCTTCACTTGTAATATTTATAAATAAAATGTTTAATTACCGATATTAATTACAGAGCAATTTCTCAAAGTACACATTCCACTAATTTAAATGACAATGTAAATGATATACAATGCATTATTACATTTAATATGCCGAATGCAAGCCAATTAAATATTGGGCTGCATTATCATTATTTATAACACAGCCATTTTATTAAGTTCCAGTAGTTATGATTGCACAATAAATTGTAATTGCATCAACATGTTTGGCCGTCTAATGTAAAGCTGTCTACTGCAACAGTAAATGAAACTCCTGGTTCATTATACGTTGTCAAAGTAAGCTGTAAAGCGAAGAAAAAACAGAACTAAGTAAACATCGATACTACAGCATTATATAACATATTATGACGCAATACTTACAACTCCATTACATGTGTCTTCGTCTCCGCACAGGCCATTTCCTGGTAAACCTATTGATACAAATTGACCTGCAGTCGTGGCTAATCCTAAACTTAGTTCAGTGACGTTGTTACCAGAATTCGTAAATGAGACTTCAACTCTGTTATTCATATCATTTTTATCAGCAACAAAATAATAACTCAGGGAAAATGTTGCAGAAGATTCCACATCCTTCAAAACCGATGAATTAGCACTAGCGGAAATATCAGTAATGTAAATGTACCCAGTTGCTGTATAGAAAAATAATAACAATGTTTTGTAACACAGCTCCTTTTAAACGATATTTTTTTTTTAAATGTATGTGTAAATTTCTATTTCATCTTACAATTAAGAGCGTCGATATCGGCATCAGGAGAGTTTTGCGACCACTTCCAGCCATTGGAAATATCTCCTGGTGTCCAACCACAAACGTCACCCTCAAATTCACAGCACCAGTTAATCGTTGCATCTGGATATGTAAATTAATTAGAGTGCTGGTATTTTATTAGTTGTATTTTTTTTTATCTTGCACTGGATGTTATTTAAGCTTTAATTAAAAAAATCAATGGAAGATATATGTTGTATATTGCACATTGAGCAAAACCTATCTATCATTTAAGCGATTTAACTAGGTAGAAGTTTGTAACCAAATTTATATAAAAATTATGACATCAAAGAAAACTATAAAACATTGTTTAGATGGAATGGAATATACTTAACCACAGCCATGATTAATTGCAATGTCATCAATTGTAAGTAAATCGTCCGGTTGATTAACAGTGCCATCTACTCGGAACTGCAAAACAATAATCCTTTTAATGTATCCTTGAATGTTATTTCTAATGAATTTTCGAGAATATTAGTATGCTATTATGCTTACCTTGCCAATGCAAGGATAAGTTGTACAACATTGAACTGTAGTGTTGCCATCAGGAGGAATAACTGCAGGATCCACACATGTTAATGTGTAAGTTGTTGGTTCAGGTGTTGTTGCTCCTGGATACGGTATGATGACAAAAGGTGTACCTGGGGCAGCACTGTCCACAAAAGTTAATGTAAGTGAGCCCGTGCTGGATTGATCGTTAATGAAGATAGTAGCATCTATCTCATCATCAACGTCTAGCGTAATATCATCTGGCGATATTATGGCCCCAGTACTTGGGTTAGAACCTATTTGATTCTGTAACCACATATAGTTGGTAGCTGTAGATAACAAATGCAGAAATTTTAATAAATATGGCAATTTTACTACATAAATGAGTTCACGAGATCATATTGTTCATTGTTCTGAAGTTGAATAAAAATCTTAATTTATTCATAAATTAAAACTCAGATTATGCGAGTTAATGTAGACCAGCGGTCGGGGTACTTTTTTAACTATTACCCCAAAATATTTTTGCGTAAGTCGATATTACTTTCCCCCCCCCTTCCTCCCTTCCTCCTTCCTCCATCCCATTCTGAAAAGAAAACAATGAATGTAAATTTTAAATAAACATTATTTATTGAATTAATTTACATTTACATATTTATAAAAATAGCAATTTAAATTAGAAAAAATTCCCTATTACCCAAAAAAATTTCATTTTTACCCCATTTGGGGTAATTTACCCCGGTTCCCCGACCGCTGATGTAGACTGAGCATTCCACGAATAACCGATAATTCGGATAATGCTCGAGCCTCGAGGGGTCTCAGCCATTTCGTATTTAAAATAAATTATAAAGTTTAAACCAATAATTCTTGCTTCAATATATCCATTGGTTTGGCCACATCAAATATAACAGGTTCGATTTTGTTCTAATATATTTGTCTTCATGTATATTCTTTTTTCAACAAGTATACTCCGATTTGGTCCATTGTAATATACGCTAATCATTTTACAATTTGTATATAGTCTCAAAATTGTTGAAATTATACGCATGATCACGATCGTAATAACTAAAAATAACAAATTAAATTGTTACCAGAATCGAAGTCTGGGACGTTAGTTAGGACTGGTTCAGTAGCTCCCGACCATTTCCAATAGAACGACCCATCGTGGGTCCAGCCTTCGTCTCTATCGTCGAAAGAATAACACTTTGTAGAGCCGGCTGATTTGACAGCAACTGAAAAAATTAAAATTTTCACCTAAAGAATAAATTATTTTCTTCCTGGGAGAAAGCCATATTGATTCAACTAACAAAATTTTAGGTAGCTTACCGATTCCACTGACCAATAGCAGACCTAGAGTACAAACCTTCCACAAAGATTCCATTTCTTAAAAAATAAGAATTTATTAATACAGATTGGTAAAATTGCTTCAGACCAAGGAATGAGTTAGTTGAAAAGTAGAAATTGAAGTCGACTGAAAAATTGATGATTTGTCCTTAATAAAGCAGTTTGGTTATCTTAGAAAAAAAAACCGCTTTAATGATACTATATCTTTCGAATAACGTTGATATTCACCAAAAACGCGGGTATCAAATGGGATTGATTTAAAAATATATCTTTTTTGATTTTTTTGAAGGACGTACGATTATCATGATTACGAAAAATTGTAAATTCGCCACTTCTAACAAGTTTATATAATGCGTGATTAGATCATTCCAGAAAGAAACTGGTCTTTAACTGTATAGCCACAGAACGGACTTGAACATAGTTAAAAACCGATTTAAAAAGAATTACCAATTTTCAATTAGATCAGTTGAAATGAATTCCATGACCACAACTATAATATGTTATTTAAATAACAGTTTGTTCATTCAATGAACTGTTTAAGCATTCGATTATAAGACATGCCTGCATGCTATGCATTTGCTCATCGATTTGAATTAGTTAAGTAATTGTTAACGTAATACAAACAATGTTGTCACAAAGTTGTCACAATTCAATCTTTAATTACTACGTGTACAACTGTAGCTAATGTATGCACATTGTTTTGATACGTGTAACGTGTGCTATATGAATTTCGTGGTGTATTTCTATATACGCTTGTGGGACAAATGGTATGTTTAAATAAAAAAATGTATTGCAAAAAGAAAGATGAGTACATTCAGGAAACTTACGCCAAGTTTAACTTTAATGTTTATGTGATGAGATAAAAAAGAATGTTAATAACAAATGCTAAGATTATTTGAAAAAAATTCATTTTATAAATACGTGTGTATACTGTTAATTATTTTCAAGCAGAGTAAAGCTGAAGCCATACAGTTAATATACAGTTATTATAAACAAAGTAAACCCTAAAATAATTTTAAAATGCAAGAAATAAAGAAAAATGAAATATAAAAATCAATTGTTTCACCTTTTTTATTACCCAATTCCGATTGGTACAGCACTAGATTATGATTATCCTATCAAATTGCATTGCCAATTTGTTTCCAATTTGGAAAAAAACTTGGCATTAGTTTCGTTTTATATACATACTCGTATTATCAGAAATTGCTGAAACTATCACTAAGAGAAGGACAATTGTATCAAGGAATGAATATCAAGAATCGTTTTCCTGACCAAAGTTGCTAAAATCAAGTTCAAAGTCAAAGTTAAATTTAGTCAAAGAACAAATCGTATTTATCACACTAATTGTAATGTAAAATATTCTTTTAAAATCAGTGAACGAACAGGCAATTTTACTGTAGTTAGCATTATCTTTAGGAGTTAAAACAATAAAAAACGTTTCTAAAAAACATTGTTTTAATATAAATTTCTTGATTATCATTGTCCTTTTCGAAGTGACAAATTTGTGCAAGGTTTGTGCAAGGTTCTGATATACTGTACATAAAACGAAACTAATGCCAAATTTCTGAAAATAAAAAAAAAAAAAAAAAAAAAAAAAAAAAAAAAAAAAATAAATGTT
>JAQGBW010004296.1:0-14083 GCA_034698625.1 Julus scanicus
TTAAAGACCCCTCGAGTGGGGGTGGAAGTCCCCCCTCGTAGGCTAAATTCCCAGGTAGGTGTTGAAGGCTCATCCCCAAACAAACAAACAAACTGCAACTCATGTTCGTACGTTTGTTGCCTATATTTGTACAAAATTGGATTTATACTTTGTTTAAAAACAAAAAAGTTACAAATTTTGGTGTAATGTGTTTATTGCGAGGCATATCGTGTTGTGAAAACTTTCAAAATGTAAGACTCCTTAAACACATTTGAACTCACCTGAAATACGACACTATGACACAAAAGACGAATAAAAACATATATTGAACATTTAATAAACAGTATACTAAACATGATAGTTGTATAAACGAAATAGAATTCAACCTATAAGCTGAAAACTGATATGGATAGAATTTATGCAAAGACGCTGTGCGCATGCGCGAAGAGTAGGTAATACACATGCTAGTTCTTGAAAAATAGACTAGGTAATGAAATACATTTACATAAATTTCATCAAAATCAGGCTTTCAATTACGATTAAATCCATTTCTTGACTTCAATTCTATTTTATAAAAAACGAACCATGCTTGAGTTGTTAAAGCCAATACCTCATTTTGTATCTTTCATATTTCGAAATCTAAAATGAATCGAAACGTACATTTTTGAAATAAAAAAAATGTATAGTACGATCAACGATATGCGAGTTAATAAGTATAAAACCTTTTATCCTACAAGATTAATGGGAAACTCTGTATATGGCTCCACCCTCATGCAAATGGTGCTGGGTTTATTCGATGTGAGCTGAACCACTTTGCATAATTATCGAGCCATTAATTTAACGAGCCTCCCTAAAAGATCTTAGCGCCCCCATTTATCCCCCATGGAAAATAATTGAATTAATATGTAAATTAATAAGGCATTAGCGAAACGAGGAAAGCCGGCGCCGAAACATTTCAATGGCTTTTATTACTCAATGGATTCTGGGCATCGTGTAATTGCACACCAAAGATTATCTTCCACCACTTAACGAAGAATTAAATTTAATCGTCGATTAAGAATCGTTTATAAGGTTAAAACTTTTGCGTTCAAAGTGCTGGACGAAACAGAAGCTGATTGTTTGCAATTATTAGTTCTGAATGCAACCAACCAAATAAATTGGAATCTGCATGAGATTGTTTTAATGAGAAAACTACATTTTTCATAAAAGAGTAATGACTTTTTTATTCTAACCCTGTTTCTCAAGTGATTTTTTGGGATTCAATAAACGATACGTTATTTCTGTGCAAGCTCAGCTTTTACCATGCAACATTCTAATTTTGTTATTTGTATTTTCCAAATCGAAAGAAGGTAAAATATGAAGCAAGGTCTTACTTACTCTACATGGTGGACCAGTCAAGCAAGGTCTTACTTACTCTACATGGTGTATCAGGCAAGCAAGGTCTTGCTTACTGGAGACTATTGTTTATGGGATCAAGAAAGTTCTTGTTTACTGAAGACTATTGCTAATGGGAGTAAGCAAAGTCTTGCTTGCTGGAGACTACTGCTTACTGGAACAAGCAAGGCCTTGCTTACTGGAGATTATTGTTAATGAGAGCAAGAAAGTTCTTCTTACTGGAGACTACTGCTAATGGGAACAAGCAAGATCTTGCTTACAGTAGACAACAGCTTATGGGAGCAAGCAAGGTCTTGCTTACTGGAGACTAGTGCTTATTGGAATAAGCAAGGTCTTGCTTACTGGAGATTGGTGCTTATGGGAATAAGCAAGGTCTTGCTTACTGTAGACTACTGCTTATGGGAGTAAGCAATGTCTTTCTTACGCTACATGGTGGAAGCAAGCAAGGTCTTGCTTACTGTAGAACTGCTTATTGGAGCAAGCAACGTCCTGCTTACTGGAAACTGCTGGTTATGGGAGCAAGCAAGGTCTTGCTTATTGTAAAATACTGCTTATTGGAGCAAGCAAGGTTTTGCTTACTGGAAACTACTGGTTATGGGAGCAAGCAAGGTCTTGCTTACTGTAGACCACTGCTTATTGGAGCAAGCAAGGTCTTGCTTACTGGAAACTACTGGCTATGGGATCAAGCTAGGTCTTGCTTACTGTTGACTGCTGCTTTTTGGAAACTGCTGGTTATGGAAGCAAGTAAGGTCTTGCTTACTGTAGACTACTGCTTATTGGAGCAAGCAAGGTCTTGCTTACTGGAAACTACTGGTAATGGGAGCAAGCAAGGTCTTGCTTACTGTAGACTACTGATTATTGGAGCAAGCAAGGTCTTGCTTACTGGAAACTACTGGCTATGGGATCAGGTCACATGTCAAAAAGGCGAAAACAAAAAGAGCGACGTCAAAAGGACGAAAACAAAAAGAGCGAAAGTAAAAAAAGGCGAATAAAAAAGGGCGAAAGTAAAAAATAGGGAATTGTCCAATAAACTAAATATACCTAACCTAACCTGACCTGACCTGACCTGACCTGACCTAACCTGACCTAACCTAACCTAACCTAACCTAACCGTGTTCGCTTATCTTGTTTATGCCTTTTTTCGGCTTTCGCCTTTTTATCTTTCGCCTTTTTTGTTTTCGCCTTTTTTGCCTTTCGCCTTTTTTATTTTTGCTCTTTTTGTTTCGCCTTTTTAGTTTTCGCTCATTTTGTTTAGCCCTTTTGACGTGATACCAAGGGGGTCCAAGCTAGGTCTTGCTTACTGTAGACTGCTGCTTATTGGAAACTGCTGGTTATGGGAGCAAGAAAGGTCTTGCTTACTGAATACTGCTTATTGGAGCAAGCAAGGTCTTGCTTACTGAAAACTACTGGTTATGGGAGCAAGCTAGGTCTTGCTTACTGTAGACTACTGCTGATTGGAGCAAGCAAGGTCTTGCTTACTGAAAACTACTGGTTATGGGAGCAAGCAAGGTCTTGCTTACTGTAGACTACTGCTTATTGGAGCAAGCAATGTCCTGCTTACGCTACATGGTGGGAGCAAGCAAAGCCTTCCTTACTGTAGATTACTGCTTATGGGGAACACGCTATAGGTCTAAACGTCGTCATGAAAGGGAATTAATGGCGGCCAGTAAGAAAAAAAACAATTTTCCACCCCCCACTTCGAGTGTATGTATGTTCGAGGAACTTCCTTCCTAGTCTCTTCCCACCGCTTATTCCCTCCATAAAAAAATAAATAAAAACAAAAACATCATTGTGAGCTATTCGAAAAATGCGGGTGTCCCGCCCCCTGCAAACGCAATTATAAAATTGTTTTCCCCACGAACAGAAACATGATTCTCATAAAAGCGATACGCGCCCCAGGAATGGTCAGTTAAAAGTGGATGGAGAAAAAAAGGGTGTTCTCCCAATGTCGGGGGTGGGGGTCGAGGGAGGCGAGGAGGACCTCTATGGCATCGGCGGGAAAGATAACCTACCACAGACATGTTCAGATAAGCAGCGAGAACAATCGTTCTGCGTTTTCAAGATGGAGGAGACAAGGCAAAAGTGCGTTAGGGGAAGAAGAGACGACGTCACATGGGGGGCTATAGGATGGCAGAAAAGCTTGAAAAAACAGCGGTTTGGCCAATCTGCTCCGGCAATCAGTGATAACATGCCATAACTCCAAAGGCAAATGGCTCCGAACGCGTGCACCCGCCAATAAATCAGCCGACTCCAAGGAGAGCTAAGGCGCCATGGCTACAGGGCGCTTAGCTCGGATGCCGCCATCTTGTTTTTATTTTCACGCAAGTCACGTGATGCGCAGCGGGTGCTTTTTAGAAGGTGATCCGAAAAAATTACACTGGTCAAAAGCCCAAAAGATGACGTAAAATGTAACTCATTTGGGCCAGTCATCGTTTCGCTTATTCCGAAAAAGGATGGTTCCTATTCAGGATATAAATATGTTCCATGGAACATCCTGATTTGTTAAGGGCAATTGTCAACATTCCGCGAGTGTGACAGAAATGCTCCACTCACTAAATTGAGACCCAAACGCGAAAAGTCGGTACGCACCAAACGAAACATACACAAAAAAACACTGAAACAAAGTTTTTAGTGTATTTTTCGAAACATGTGTCTCAAAATTGTGTCAAAAAACGGTAAAAAACGCGAGTGTACGCACCTAAGACACATTTCTTGAAACAAGGCGGGGCTTCATATTGGCTGGTACGGCGCTTTTGTCACCGGCTGTATTCGCGGCTATAGTATTTCAAAACTAAAAGCACATGGTGCAATGAAACGTCATCATGTAGTCCTTGGCAAAAGCGCCTTAGCAGGAAGCATTCCGACACATTTTTTTCTTTGATCCGGACTGCCTCTCGAGTGATCGAAAAGGTGGGTATCCACCAAAAGAAACTTACCACACAAAAAACATACACTTATAAACATTGATGTGTCCAGAAGTGTTTGCGAACAATGTGGGGAAAACATGTGTTTTCCACCCACATTTTGATGTTTTTTTATGTGTCGTAGCGATCGCTCGAGAGGCGGTCCGGATCAAAGGAATTTACCACACATGTTTGGAAAAACATGCTGAAAACATTGTTTTAGTGTTTTTTGTGTATGTTTGATGTGTATGTTTATATTTCTTTTGGTGTATACGTAGCTATACGACACATCAAAAAACATCAAAATGTGTTAGAAAATGGCCGTTTTCGACACATTGTTTCACAAACACTTCTGGACACACCAAAGTTTTTTGAGTATGTTTTTTGTATCTGACTGTGTCGTTGGTGTATACCGACCTTTAGGCCCAGTTCACTAGTTTGATTAACTATATATGAGATTACTTTATTCAATCCAGAGGGGCATTGTTTTCTATGGGTCGGTTCACACCTGAGGTCCGAGCCTCAGCTAACTATTACCATTCACCTTAATTTTAACAAAAAGCTTGAAAAACTGGACACAAAATTCCTCAAGGACCTCGACTTCTTCCTCACCCTGCACATTCTACTTGCCAACTTGAGATTACGACGCTGGGCCTAAAATGGCGGCTTTGATGTTTACGCGCCACGTGCAATTAAGCAAATTAGCATCAGCGGCATCAATTAAACCACTCGTCGTAATTAGCCTTTAATAAATGAAAATGGCACTCATTCTATGGTAAACCCGAGGATGAACTAGCCCATTATTGCCCGCGCCGTTAGTTAAGAGAAGAATATGCTAATTACACTTTTGGTGGCATTTGGCTAATGGACGCAAAATGGCCGCCACGCACGAAAGAACTTGCGAGAAACATGAATTGGAAATTGTAACAAAAGCCTTTCAAAGGATTCAACATTAATTGGCATAATGATTAATTTATTTCGTATTTTGAATTACAGTCGTAAAGGTTGGTGGAACCAATTAGGCTGGCCGGTCCACGTCTTAATTATCAGATTTAGGAGATAGACCTGACACACATACAAGATGTTTCTTCAGCCATTTTAATCACAACTATCCCATACATACAAAGCAGGACAAAAATTAGGAAAGTGCTTGCCTATATCGTCTGTGATTTTATGAGACATTTCCGAACACGATGAATGCCATGGTCCAAACACGTTTTGAAGTAAAAACAATGATCGTTGGAAGCCACCATCATTAAAACGCTTTCTTTCCATGATTGAGTTAGCAAAAAGGGAGGCTGGGGTAATTTGCCTAATAGACTCATTAATCAATGTCTCCTGAAAAAAACCAGTCAAAAATCAATTGTTTGGGAAAAAAACAGGACAACGAAATTTGTTTTAACCCCTGACTACAAGGGCCTCATTCACCACTTCACCCCACAAACCTATGAAGCATGGGTGAAAAACGAGCAAAATCTCGTGACGTCACAGTCGTTTCTGACTATCCATCTAAGTGTGAAATCGTCGCTTTTGTTGATTATCGTCCGTGTTATTGGGTGCAATTACTAAAATAAAATAAAAACTGCGACCCTGCCTGTGGGGAAAAGATATTATGGGGGAGACAGAAACCGAGGGGTTACCATGTAAAAACTTCGCTCATCAATTCTGCAGCTAATTTTGCACATGGATTTTTATCTGAAAACATCATGAGTTCGCAAATGTAGATAACTGGCTAAAAAATGAGGGTTGCAATTATGTGATGAGTTGATTAACGTGGCAACAACTAATCACTGAATCGTGCATAAATAATCTTTTAGCTTGTCATTGGTACTTTATTACGATATTCATACATCCAAGGTTGAGGTTTTTGGATGAGTTATGTGGTATGTGGTATGTGGTTGAGTAATTAGGTACCGTATACATTGTTAAAATAATATGTATAGATTTCCCTCAAATCTTCATAATTATATGATATTTTATATACAAAATCTTTACAGCACTTATCTATACATTGCCATTAACTGTATTCCAGAATAACAGGTGAGAAAACTTTCATTGCAAACATGTTTGCTCTGGTCTGTACTCTGTACTATAGCAGATGATTCATCCATATCTGGTAGATGTACACTTAACCATCAAAATAATTTGTAAAAAACAAAAATACATGTTATATTCTTCACATTTTTGCCCACAAAAAAAATGGAACGCTGTCATTGCTAATGGTTTCGGTTTCTAGTTTCTACTCTACAGTGTAAAGTTCCATTACACAAATAATTCTTGGATTTACTCTACTTACTTTACGTTAAAAATGATGGAAATCATGGTGGGAACATGTTAGATTGATGTTTTTTTATTCTTTCAAACGGAGGGCCCAAAATTTGTTCTAATAAGCAGTGGTTAAAGATTTCTCCGCTGCATGGCGCCACCGCGTTCTGAGGATTAGAGAACCGCCACTTGAGGCGCTAAAAGCATGCAACAGTCTCGCCTTCCCCGTCGAATAATGCGGGAATTAGCGGGGTCAACAAAAGGGCCGCGGGTGCCAAGGGTCTATTTCACACTTAGCTGGGTCCCGACGCGGGGGTCGGGACCACGTGTCAAGTTTCACGGGCCCCAACAATGGCTCCCCGCACTTCACACCAAAGTGGATCTGGCAGCAGGGTAAACAATGCTGCCAAAACATAATCCTTAACGCCTCGCCAGCGTCCAATGTGACCACATGCGCACTCCGACGGGCCGATTACCCGGCGTTTTGTTCCTAAATTCAGCGGTCTTTTGTCGTTCTGTCCCCATCGCCACTCGTGAAAATCTGATTGATGTCCAACTGAGTGTTAAACATGTCGGGATTAAGCCAAGAGCCGGCATATTGGGTAACGAACTGATTTACACCATAGTAAGAACAAACGAATAGGGGATTTCCCCTAGGCCCTAGTATGGAGCATTTGTGTTTGGTTCGTTTTTAACGCCATCTAGGGGTTATTAGTCCCAATAAATTCTAGGCTAAATATTACATATGTTATGTACTTTTAACTAGGTTGAAATCCATTCTATGACTTCAGCTATTTCTGAGGAATTTTTCAGCATTATAGTACAAAAAGTCGAGTTTAAAAACCGAAAATAAAACAGTAAACAAATTTCGAGATTAAAAATAACATTTTTAAAACGTTTTTAATACATTATTTCACAATTGTTTTCCTTCAATAAACACATTATGTACAGCATGAGGCAAATATTTATAGATATAAAAATTCAAAAAAGAGCATAAAAAACAATCTCTCTGTAAAGAATAACAGTGCGTGCACATGTTGCCAACTTTAAATTCTCATGGGGGACAAAAGCGTGTTTAAATATAAGGTTAAACAGTGGTGAGCACCACTGGCTCGCGGGCCATATGTGGTTTAGAGCTATACATCCATTGAAAAAATGTTTTCTCCCAAGTTACACGTCATAATATTATAACTGAGGATTTTTTTTTCTACAAATACGCTATTTGTACAGTCAGTTTCTTAATAACACCATTTGTAAATCGATATCTTAACTTATACGATGTTCTGATAATTTTTTTTTTAAAAAAAACTACATACATGCACAGTATATATTTATGAAATACAAGCTGTCATCTTGTAAACATGGATACCCACCACTGGCGTAAATAACATGCATTTAAGGGAGAAATTAACCTCGAATTTGGGAAGAAAATTTTAGGAGCATTTTATAGAATTCCAAAACAATTTTTTTTCTAAAAAAAATCATGATACTGTACTCACGCTACTTTTATACTGTACTTTCAGGTGCAAATTTACTTTTCGCAATTGTCGTAAGATTCTTCAAGTCAACCTGTGAAGGAAAAAACATACAGATGAAAATACTGCATTAAAACTGATTACTACTTGTTAAACTGTACTAAAACTTTCTATTGATACAGCCGAACCATCGTAATTTCACAGCGACCCTGCAAGCCGAAAATATGAAATTATCCAGGTTTTGTTTGAATACAGTAATTATGGCACACATATACACCGTGAGCCAAAAAAAAAAACGATGCCAAAGATAAAAAAAATGCACTTCTCGACCAGCCCTTCTCAGGAAATTTTTTCAAAAACTTTCTTGCACTAAATTTCCTATTTTCGCATAAAAACTTAATGGCAATGCAATCTTCTTGCGAATTTGCTATGATTGAGCAGACGGATTTGTCGGCTGTTCCACCTGCAGGGAAATCAGTGAAATAATAATTATGCTGATGTTCAGCGCCACCCACATAAGGGAAATTTTAAAGATTAGTAACAAAAGTACACAACTGGAAAATTTCATAAATTATATTTGGCATCGTTTTTTTTTTTTTTTTTTTTTTTTTTTTTTTGTGGCTCACGGTGTATTCTGAATTTTCATGCATGTGTATTCTGAATTTTGGGATGGTTACAGCTATATAAAGCCGCAACTCCACTGCGTTGAACATTGGACAAAAATGTTTTTAACTTGGTATGCAGAAACAAATAACGAGAAACATGTGTGCCTACCATCATGTGTGCGCAAACTTATGACGCATTTTTGGTCCAAAAACGATGTTTAAACAACATTTTTCCGATCGCTCGTGAGATTGTCCGGATCAAAGGGGAAAATGTTGCAATTTACTGCGCATGCTCAGCCAAACCACGTGACTCATACACAGCCTTTTGTAGAAGTGCCGTTAACTGGATGAGTTTGTTGATGGATTCTTGAACATTTTGATGGAGACAGGTCAACATTCTTCAACATGTTCAAGAATACAATGTTTCCGGTTTCTCTTAAATGTACGTAGGTTATGTATGTTGTTTGCATGTTTTATGTTCAATGCAGTGGAGACGTGGCTTAACAAAAGTGCCCAAGTAGGGGGGTTGGAGTCGCACAGTACGAATGGACCTTTTCTCAATGGTTGAACTAGACCTGGTTTTAGTTTAACCAAAATGTGAGGTTTAAGCTAAAGCCAGATTGGAGGCTTGGTGTTCTACATTGCATTCCAGAATCCTCAAAGAGCATTTCTGGAATTCTCCAGGACGTTTGGACCTGGGGTCAAAACCCAGGCCACGGTTCTCCCCTCTGACCCTCCAGTCGTCCCTGCCGCAGAATCCCATGGGAAAAAACGAGAATAAGCCAAGCCTCCAACTGCATTTTCGTGGTCCTTGTCAGCGGCGCTGTTGACGTCAGGAAAAACTAGGAGCTAGTTAAGTCGGCCATTAGGTTTAAACGTCTTGTTAAGCTTTTCGACTGATGCATAATGGCCGCACTAACAAGATTTTATCTTCGAGGACCGGCGTAATTCTGGGAAACAAATTTCGAGCGTAAAACAATGAAGGTCGGCTGAGGAAAAAAAATGAACAACGAAAAAACAAGGACAACAGTAGCCGGCCATTATCTTTTTATGTCCATCGCAGGTAGGTCCGCATTTTTGCCAATCCGGACGTGATTTAATGCCTCATTCCGGCAGCTTTAATAGGAGAAAGACATCTTTTTGCAAGACCATCTTTCAAAACACAATGCTCGCTTAATGGATTGGCGGACATGATGAAAACGCTCGGGCTGCATTTTGGACGTTAGGGTTCGCAGCTTGACCACCCAGACACACGGTGCTTCGTCTGGGGGCGACCTCCCCCCATCAGAGCATGAGAAAAATCAGAAACTGCTTAAGGTTCTTGGGTAGAACAAGAAGGATGTTTATTAGGATATTAGGACCGGACGCTTATTTGCAACAAATGGGCAAGAACCTAATAATAGGTACACCTTTACAAAGGTGGCTTGCAGCCTTAAGCCACGTCTCCACTGCATTGAACATTACACATTGAACATAAAACATGAAAACAACATACATACATACTACATTCAAGAGAAACCGGAAACATTGTATTCTTAAACATGTTGAAGAATGCTGACCTGTCTCCATCAAAATGTTCAAGAATCTTTCAACAAACTCATTCAGTTAACGACGCTTCTACAAAAGGTTGTGTATGAGTCACGTGGTTTGGCTGAGCATGCGCAGTAAATTGCAACATTTTCCACTTTGATCCGGACCACCTCACGAGCGATCGGAAAAATGTTGTATAAACATCGTTTTTGGACCAAAAATGCGTCATAAGTTTGCGCACACATGATGGTAGGCCCACATGTTTCTCACGATTTGTTTCTGCATACCAAGTTCAAAAACATTTTTGTTTAATGTTCAACGCAGTGGAGACGCGGCATTAGCATAACTGGAATGTCAGAGGAACGCCATGCACATAGTAAAGACATGTCAGACAACTCATATTTTCGAAGGTACCTAATGCCTGGCACAGACCAGAGAAAACAAGAAACAGAAACAGGGTTTCAAAAACAACGAGGCCCATATGCTTTGTGGAACTCGGACCAAATAGCATTTGAAAGGTTTTTTTAATTTGTTTTGGTATATTTTTTTATTAATTTGTAATAGATAGTATAAGGAGAGGAAAAAACAACTCAAAAACGGTTAAAACCACAGTCGTAGTATCCACCCCGGGAATTGAACCCATATATATATACCGAATGAAAAAGCCAATAGTATTGTATATATATAAGTACACCCCACCCAGCTCGGTGGGTTTCGGAAACATGTTTACGATTAAAAGCGCATTACCAGGAAACATTTTGACACATTTATTCCTTTGATCCGGACCGCCTCTTGAGCGATCGCTACGACAAATCAGGAAACATCAAAATGTGTCAGAAAATGGCTGTTTTCGACACATTGTTTCACAAACACTTCTGGACACATCAAAGTTTTTGTGTATGATTTTTTTTTTGTCTTAATGTGTACCGACCTTTAGGTGACTTCCCATATACCATGACGCCCCACGTGTTTTCCAGAGCAGACAACAGTTTTTTGCCTTAATAGGAGCGCCATGAACAAGCAAACATTTCCTCCATTTCGAATTCGTTTTTCGAAGTGAACACTGTTTGGCCAAACCTGTTTATCGAAACATGTCGAACCAGTTGATTTGCAGAAGCAATGTTTCTGTTTCGTGTTTGCTCTGGTCTGTACTAGCTAGGCATTATACGCATACAGTACATCCCATAAACATGCAGTATACCATATTTCATGTTCACAGATTGGCCCTAACATAAAAAGCCTGCAGACTTACCTTTGCCTAAGCATACAAAACATGCCCTTAGATTCGATGCATCCGGCCATCGGGACTGGCAGGTGGCGTTGTGGTTCCCGGAAATACTAGAAGGTGATCGTCACAGTGGGGTGGTGATATCCGGGCGTCAGATGCCTGGCTAACAGAACCTGATTGCGAACTGCTAGTGCTCAGCTCATCCGAACTGCCCTGGAACTCTGGAATTAAAAAAGTTAAAAACTGCATTTAAATATGGCCGCCAATAAATCTTTAAACAATGCAAGTTGCAAAACTAGGCAATATTACCGCCTGGAAATTGTACAATGCAATATGGTCATGAAGAAATTTTAAAATAACCTAAGATTTAGATTATTTTACCTAAGAAATTTTTAATATAACGTAATACGGCCATTATGAAATCTTAAGGTCGCTACGCACCGAACGAAACATTAAACATAAACAAGAAACACAAAGTTTCTAGCGTGTTTCGAAACATAGGTCACAAAATTGTTTCAAAACACGGAAAAAAACACGAGTGTACGCACCTGATACACATTTCTTGAAACAAGGCAGACATTCATATTGGCTGGTACGGCGCTTTTGTAACCGACTTTAATTCATGACATAGGCAAGCGCGTGTACTGTGACAAACAAAATAAATGATACTTTTGCCTGCAACGTCCAACGATCACCACACGTGTATAATTTGATCGTTTAAGTAGGGTAAGTTGTTAATTAAAGAGTATATTGTTATTAATTTAAAAAGAAACGAAACTTTCAAAGTTGTTTCTATTAGAAGGATACCAAATATTACACAGTATTGTGAATTTTGCGGATATATTTAAAAACGAAAAGCACATATGGTGCAATGCTCTACATCATTATGTAGAGTCCTTGGCAAAAGCGCCTTCTCCGAAAACATTTTGTAACATGTTTTCTTTTGATCTGGACCGCTTCTCGAGCGATCGAAACGAAACATCAAATGTTTCACAAAATGGCCGTTTTCGAAACATTGATTCCTGGACACACCAAGATGTTTTGTGTATGTTTAGTATTTCTAAATGTTTCGTTTGGTGCGTACCAACCTTTAAGACAATGAAAAAGATACGGTAATATGGTTACCAAATTGTAAAACTGCAATATATACACTAAGAAATTTTAAGACAAATCAATATGGTTGTCTAGAAATTTTAAGCCAATGCAATATTTTCGCCAAGAAATATTCAGCAAATGCAATATGGGTACCAAGAAATTTTGAGATACTGCAATAGAGCATTCATTAAATCTTAAGACAACGCAAAATGGTAAAATAATGTAAAATTTTCACCTGGATATTTTAAAATTGTAAGATTATTTCAAAATGGTTGCCAAGAAATGATAAAACAATGTAAACAGATTCCATGAAAGTTTAACAAAAAGTAATACGGCTTAGAAATTTTAAGCCAATTCAATATGGCCGCCAGAAAATTTTGAGATACTACAATATAGCATTCATGAAATCTTAAGACAACGCAAAATAATAAAATAATGCAATATAGACACTAATAAATTTTAAAACAAATCAATATGGCCGTCAAGAAATTTTCGAATAATGTAATATGGCGCCGTCAAGAAATTTTAGAATAATGTAATATTGCCGTCAAGAAATTTCAGAATAATGTAATATGGCTGCCAAAAAAATACTAAAATAATGTAATATTTTCGACAAGATATTTTAAAATTGTAAGATCATTTCAAAATGGTCGCCAAGAAATGGTAAAACAATGCAAATAGACACCATGAAATATTCAGCCAATAGAAGTCAATACAGGAACCATAGAAAACAATTAAAACCAATAAAAATGTGTCCAAATAACAATAGAAACCAATAGAAATTTCTATCAAGAAATTATAAGCAAATCTAATATGGTAGCCAAGAAAAATGATGTTAGAAATTCTGAACTTTTCCCAAAACTAAACCTCATTGGATCAAACTAAAACCATCTATTTTGCCCATACCAAAATATTAATATTTGGTTCATGAATTCTTTTTTTATGAGGCTTAACTAAGCCAGAACATCTTCAGTAACGTAATATTAAAAACACAGACATGGAATTATGGATTTTGGTCATCCGTCCATTAATTAGGGACTCGTAATGAAGACGTCACACGATAACTCATAAGTAAAAATTCATTGGTTGTCATGTCGGAGGCAAAACGGCAATTAGGGTTCTCCCCTTCGCGTCCCCCGCAGGCACGTCACGCAGTATGACCTGTCATCTCTGGCATTTTTCCCTACCAATGACACTGGAAAAGTATTGTTTTTTCGGAAAAACAAGACAGGCCCACGGTATGCATTGCAAAAGCAAATAAATGGAGGGGGCTTGAAAGAAGAAAACAGGATTTGCCGAAAACAGATGTCGTTCCGCCTACAGCTATATTTGCTCGCGGGTCGCCAAAGTAACCCCCGCACTATCCAAGATGGCGGCCTATACCTGTCAAGTAGCGTTCCCAAAACGGTAACGCGTGAGAAACATTCGGGGAAAAAAACTATTTTGTAGGATTTTTGGCGGGGGGAAAACATCTAAATGCACGGGGTTTAAACCCGAAGTTTTCAAAGGTCAACGCGGGATCAAGCGATGACTTAAGCCGGATTCACACTATTGCGTTTTTGTCCGTTTTTGCTCGTTGCGTGGCGCTGCGTGTGCGTTCACGCAAGA
>JAQGBW010004297.1:0-14081 GCA_034698625.1 Julus scanicus
AATGCGACGCCAAACTGAGCATTTTGGTGTATCATTTGTCTGTGAGCGACGTCCAGTTTGTCCAGAAAAGGGAGATCTACTACGCTATTATATAGTAGATTCTTTCAAATACCACTATTTTTTCAGCGACAGTCTAATAATGTAATCTTGTGACAATGTTGACCTAGAAAATTATAAGAACCTCGATCCCTTCCGTCACCTACAGCCGATTACCACCAGGCACAGTGGTCTATATGCAAAAAAAATTAGTTTTACAATGAAACATGATTTTTTTGGTACATAATACCATTTCAACAAGTCGGTAACCTTTGTCTAGATCGACTTTGACATTTTTTTTGCTTAAATAGGTCAAGGGTTATCAAGTCAACAAGTTTTTCTATGAGGATGCTATTCAACAGTCACGTTTGTAGGCTAAGTCAAGGTAAGGATGAAAGAGAGGGGGCTGAAGTGGTCAAGATAAATAGCTAATGACCAAATTAATGAGCCAAATTACATGAACCGGCAACTTTGCTAAGTCCTTGCTCAGACTATTGATTACAAGTCTGATTTTGTAGTTTCTGGTAATTATGAGGAAAAGATTGATAGAGAAGAAATATCGAGATGAAGAGATTAGGAGTAACAAATATGAGGAATTGAATGTAATAGCAAATTTTGAATACAATGCAAATCAGAGATTTATCAAAGTAGGCCCTGACAATGCAACAGATAAATGATTTTAACTTATTGCCTCTCGTAGAAAGAACTTGTATTTTAATTTTGCAATTATACATTATTCAAGTTTTCCTGCTTTACTTGAATGTTTGGATTACGGTTAAATAGATTTGTAAAAAAACAACCACATGCGTCAAACTTTTAAATTGCTTATATTCTAAAAAAAAATAAAAAAAAAATACACACACCTATTAAAGTTGGTTTTATGCTTGTTTAACTAATTAAACTATATTTTAAAAGCTTAAGCTGGCATAAAATCTCAAGTTTACTTTACAAGCACAAAGCTTATAGGAAATTAAGTAGACTTATAATAGTCTGGCTGTTTCATTGGCAGCTATAGCCATCCTAAGTTATTGGCAATTAAAACAGAATGCTACAGACCTTCGAAGAATTATTAATTCCAAACTCGCACGTACTCTAGGCTATCAAAATATAATTTATGTAAATTATATAGGCGAGAAAAATGAACTTAACACACTAGTCCGAGTAACCTATAAGGATGTCCGAATAAATCGGCAAAATCAAGGATAGATTGCGTGCAGGCCAGGACACACATTGATTGACCAGCGGGACGTGATTACCACTTAATTGATTTCTGTTACAAAAAATATCAGATTGAGTTATCTATGTTACAGTAGGCCGCTCTCTGAACTTGCCCTTAAAACATAATCTGAAATCAAGCTGTACGTGAGATTATTTCATATTTATGAGATGGTATTAAAACTAGTGCTGATTTTACTACAAACTCTTAAAATTAATGAACATGATAACGGCTATGTATATATTTCGATAAATATAAGCTAATTTATTAGTTGAGAATGTCATCCTTGCATTCGATGTATTAAATTTAAATTAGTGATAATTTATTTATTAATTATCCTGAACGACCAGTTGTTGAAATTCATTTAATTTAATTTACTTATATATGCAGTGGAGTCTCACTTATGAGGGGGCGCAGAAAATTCTTCTAATAAGTGAATACTTATTATAAGTGAACGAAACCTCACTTATATACGAGTACAAATATGAGGGGAAACAGAACATTCTTCTTACTAATCATTCCTCTTAAAAAGTCATTTAATACTTTTGTCAATGTACTATATGTACATACAAAGAAGGACAGAAACAAAAAACAAGATGTAATTGATATAATCACAAACAATAAGGTACTTGAAGCTAACTTAAGTTACATCTTCAGAAATGTGCATATTTCGTCTTCAAAAACTCTATAATATTAGCTTTCTTATTTTTCCTGCAAGCTACATATTATATAAGACCTGTTCACAGTCATTAATAACAACAGCCTCTTTTTCGTTTACGTCTATAGAATAGACGAAACGCTTCACAATTATATGTTAAAAAGCTCTTCTTGTAATTGAATAGTATTACACAAGGGGATTACATCAGGGAAAGGAATCACCCTTTGTATAAGTGGAAGTTTTGTATAACTGAATATTGTATACGCGAATAATGCATTACACAGGGTTAAATGGAGTTTTGCCGGGGAACAAGAAATTGTTTGCATAACTGAATGTTTCATATATGTGAGACTCCACTGTATACTACTCACACGAACATGGAATTTGCGAATTAAGTTTTAGTTTTTCTTTAAATTGTACATTACAGTGAAAGCACGAAAACGAGATGCATTTCATGCATATACAAAATTGCTTAATAAGCTGGCGAAAACAATGCATTTAGTAGTCACGATGTGTAATTTATTATTTAATTATAATATACATTTGTACATACAGCTCTAATAATATAATCCCGAATGCTCGAATGCTGCAAATTTTTAACACGAAAGTAAAATTTATTTTGGGGCTTCCTTCCGTGTGTGGCATCCTGAAGGATCCAGACATTGACCTACAGTAAAAAAAAATTGGACCTGGGCCTATGGAAACTAATGAATACCGCCATAAGCTTGAGGCCCTTAAGTATTGCTTCATTATTCTATCCTGTAGTTACGACACCGCCTTGGTAATTATGAACAAGACAATTAATTTAAAAACAATTTACAGAAAACATACACTGTTTTTAGCACAAAAAAATCAAACATGTTTCAAACATTTTTGCTTGCTCGAAAATTAATAGGTTGCACACACACGAGGCTCATGTAATCATAAGATTTAATTAACTACTTTTCATAATGAGATTTTAATTTCGAAACAAAAACAGTACTCCGATTTGGAAGCGGATTTTATAATGAGTAAATTAATCCGTCCGGAAAAGCAAGCAAATTAAGGAAGTGTCAAATTTGCTAAGGTTCGGTTTTTTGTTTCATGCTAAATTAATGTTTTAACCGAGATTTTTGAACATTTCATATTCCTATATGATAAAGGGAAATTTGAAATGCACAAATTTGCAAATATACATAATGTATCTTTTGAAAAAATAGGTTAGGCGGTGTCAGGAGTTGATAAAATAATGCTTTAGTCAACGATGCTAATATTTTCCGTACTATTCTTTCTTGGACCACTATGCATATTTCTCTCATTTCTCAAAATAATTAATTTCCCAATTCTTTGAGGCATGCAACACAAACATCCTATCTCTAAATGTTTCATTATTTTTATATTGGTTTCATATTTAATGTGGGATTGAAAGTGTTATTATATTTTGTCAAACACAATGGAATGGAAAATAAATATTGAATAATCAAGAACAATTAATTGACCACAGGTTACCAGAAATCAAATGATATTAGAATAATTTTTATTTTTTATTTTTCGGTAAAGTTGATTTTATTAGCTCTTAAATTGCATGATAGAAGTAAAAACTATTTTTTTTAAATTAATGCGGAATCTATATTAATATTACATTTTAAATTAATCTTGTCATTATTGCTAATCATGATTCGCCAATTTTTCTTGAATTTGTCCATTATGTGAATAAAATTAGCTGTATGAATCAAAATTATGCTTGCATTCAGATTTAAAACATTGCAAGGTTACAATAGAAATAGTAATATGACGTCACATTATTGCCACTTATAGGAATCGTAACAGGTTTGCATAGTTGTTGATTGAAATAAAGAATGAG
Source organism: Julus scanicus (assembly GCA_034698625.1). Taxonomy (NCBI): domain Eukaryota; kingdom Metazoa; phylum Arthropoda; class Diplopoda; order Julida; family Julidae; genus Julus; species Julus scanicus. The sequence goes on from JAQGBW010004297.1 coordinate 3,754, forward strand.
AAGTTCATTTCCCATAAAGAGAATTTGATTTTCTTTGATAATTTCAATGTCATTTTCTCCTTCGTTTGATTACAAAAATGCTCCGTCACCATTTATTATACAGATGCGATCAAAATTTCCATCTCATGCTCTGTCAATACAAAGAACACCATAGTCTGTAAAGTTCAACAACTTCTAAATAAACTCCTGACTTTTACTCACAATCTACAAATTAGCATCGGTGCAACGAGGAAATTTATTCAAGTTTTCTTTCCACAGTGATTGATATTTAATTTGTTCACAAAAGTTAACACTTTCATAGAATACTGATGAATGTGTATTTTTGGCACCTTCCTGAATTCAGCAGCTATTTCCCATGCCAGGTATGAAGGCCAAAACAAACACTAACATTTGTCAATTATACAGTTCTTATGAATTAAGACATATGTCACCTTTTAGCAAATTCAAAGTTAGTGTATTCGTCTTAAGGTGTTTACAGTTCTGTATTTGTCTCTGAAGGTATAAACATGACTACAAAAATCTCTAGGCTAACTACAAATTGAAGCACACTAACTTGACAAAGGGTACGTATTGAAAATGTCAAACACAATAAAACTTGGTTTCATTGGATGTCCTTATCGAATCAAAAGTACAAAATCTGGACGTGTCAATGTTCATTTTGCATGTATGTATTGTAATTATTTTATCCTCCTTAAAATACCTAAACAATTAAAATGGCAGCCTCAAAGATTTTTTATCTTTTTTTAAAGTTTTAAGCTTTATTTAGAGTGTTCATGTAGATAAAAACCAGATATTTAATCAATTAGTTACAATGAGAGTCACGTCCGAACAAATGAATTGGTTTTTCACCACCACTTTCCTATCAATATTTACAAAAGTTCTATCCCACTGGACAGTCATTGGGAGATCAATATTCAATGTTAATAAGTCGGCATAAGTTTTTGTAATTCGGCAAGTGTCCAAATTTCACGATTTTTAAAAAATGAGTTCATGTACTATTTTACTAAATAATGTTGTATGATTTCAGATATTGTAGATATTTTGTCACAATTTTTTAGTGTCTTTTTGTCTTTATTACAGTCTTTATTGTCAAAGCGATTTTCTCTGGTTATCTTTATCGAATGTAGATGTGATGCGTAGAGAACATAAAATATACTTAATGGCCGAAAAAGAAAAATATATCTACCCAAAAATGTTCATTCGGAAATAAATGTACAGTTTTACAATTACAACATTTGGAAGCAAATCATGCTTAACGCTCATGCGTTATAACTAAATGCATGTACTGTATTTTACCATGTATTCTTCAATAAATCAGCTGTTTTAAAAAAATTGAAAATTTTCAATTTATTTTCAGGATTTTCCATGCATGGAAATACAATAAACGTAAGAAACATCGAATATACTATAAAACTAATGCAGAAATAATATATTTCCTGATCCTACCTATAAATCAACAATACAGTTTAACACAAAGTTATAACAGTTACTTATTGCACGCATCCAGGGAGTGTGTTTAAAACAATTGAGTCCAATTTGACAACAAAAAAGTGTTGTTCTAAATAAAAAGCCAGTAAATAGCACTGGACATTCACAGTGAATACCTCTTGAGGTGAACAATTTCACAGCAAGGTAGAGCAAAAAAAAGCACAGTCCTACACTATCAGCATATGACAAAAATCTACTTCCTGGTATTTTATTTGTGGAATGGATATAAGGATGCACGTTCGACCAATCCAAAGAAATTGGAGCAAGGTGGCTTTTTTTTCTTAGACAATTGCTTCTGCTTCTGCTGCCGATGCTAGAAAGATGCGATGCTGCGGATTTTTTTTGCACGTTCTCTATACCTGGCTCCTCCCGGCCAACACCGTTTTCGAGAACCCTCCTCTTTCTCTCTATATATTATTATCACCTTTTGCTATGGCCACCTATTGTCTGGCATCCTGACCCTCAAAAGGCAGGTAAATAAAACAGTTAGGGGAGGGGTTGCCCAGCGCTCACCTCATACGTAATCAAGCGAGGAGAATATAAAAGTGGCTAGCACCTTGGATTTTCCAAGAGATATTTCTGAGGATACCAACAAAACAACCACAAGGAATCACGTCCAGCAAAGACGGTTACCACTGCTGGAATTTCATGAACTGAGTCTCTCATTTACCAAAAAATAGCGCAATTGAAGAGGCCATGATACGAGTAAGTGCATTCGATGGCGGGCCATTTGTGCTGCTTTTCTTTGTAAAGTATACTCTGGTGGATGGAAAACTAACCCACCTTTGCTAACACGGTCTTGGCCACAATATGGATATTCTGTGCTTTTGTTTGGACTTCGATGTTCGTTTCCAATCCACTTCTGGTAAATAAGTAGCAAAAAAAAAAAAAAAAAAAAAAAATCAAAAAAAAAAAAAAAAAGGAAAAAAGAGAGAGGGCCTTTGTGCAGCAGGTGAGAAAACTTTTCTAAAATGAGTAATTGGGATGGAACTCTAAACAATGGAACGTGCTTAATGAGAATTTTTTCACGAGATTAGCAATACGTTTCTATCTTGAAATTAAAACACATGAATCACGTATCGATGTTTGGTCAGCATACGATTGCACCAATCGGCATCTACCGAATTGTTCAAATTTATTGATAGTTTTGAGAAATAAGAAATCTGAATTTCAGCCACGTGCATCTGTCAATCAGTACAGAAAAAGCTTGCACACTACAATGGCAATAAGGTTGTAAAATTTGAAATAACATTCAGTTTGAAATTGTTTGAAGACCAGTTCTGCCAATTTTTTTTCAATTTAGCAAATCTCATTCCTCTTTTGTGAAATTTTCATGGTAGCTTATGAAAAAAGCGCCAACTTCTCTCACCTGTTTGTTGCCTTTCCTTTAATATAATTTTTCAACTTACAAAATGGGAAGGATAATTTTTATTGAGTGTTTCATGCTTGAAATTTAGTGAATATATTTCAATCATGAATGCACGCCATGCTTGTCCGATTTGTATGGTTGGTTGCACATTGTTTCGTTTAACATGTCATTACACGGAGCTTGATGCAACCGGTCAATCGGACATCAGACTTAGCGAACGAGAAAACATTATTCTGCCAAGTTTTGAAAACCTGTTGTTGCCATTCATTGTACCAATCACATCTGTTAGTCTCATTTCGTGATCGAGAATCACTGTACACCTCATTGATTATTGAACACATGTAAATGACGTCGTGTGGGAAAGAAAAAACTTGTGTCGACGGATTTTTATTAATATAAAAGTCGTCAAAAGATTTATAAAAAAAGTTTTAAAAAGATGTCAACGATCAATTTGCGTTATCATTGCCAATTATATCTTATTTTAATCGAAATTGCACAAAAAATAAATATCCAAACAATGAAACGACTGCCAAAAGATGATAAAGCTGGTATGAATTAATCCGATGAATGTTTTGATTTTTCACAACAATTTGATGCTTATTATCGTGAAAAAGCCTAAATATCCATTAGGTTTGAAATTTGTATATGTGACACTGCTGAGATACAGTATGTTAAGTGCGGAGGTATGCTTTGGTATGTTTTGATAACGAAACTTATGGACATTTTGAAATTCAGAAATTTCACGTGAAATGCAAATCAGTGCATTGACATAGGAAATATAGTACTAACCATGTTTGGTTTTGTAAACTTCCGAATTCACTGAAGGTAAGAATTATCTTGCATGTTTTACCTATTCGCTAATTAAGTCAAACTGATTATTGCTAAACAAAAAACAAGGACTGGATGAACCGTGAGCGGGTCATTTAATAACAATACGAGCCATAATCATGTTTTCCGTGTCCTTATAGCCTTTACAAGTTAAATAGGTTGAAAGCTATTTTGCTCATGTTTAAGCGAGGTTAATAACAAGTTCTTCAGACTGAGGTTGTTATTATTATACCTATTAATGCCTATATTTGCACATGGGTTACAGCAGTTATATTGAACGTGTAATCAAAATATAGAGGCCAATACTTCAGGGGGTCAAGCTAATCAATTTGCGTACTTGATCTTCCAGGCCATTAAATCAAACTTTTAGCATACAAGTCTAGGGATAAACTTGGAAAAATGTAGGCGGATGAACCTTAGTTGACCTCAAACACTGTGAAGAATTGGGAAGACATAACAACACGTTTTTCCCTAATTTCTCCGGTTACTGGTTAGATTTTTTTGGGGAAGGGGGAGTTGACTGAAGGGATTCTGTCTATTTTACAAGCCTAAGGGTGTCCTACTTCCATCATATATGCACGTATTTGATGTCCTGCATGCCACGACGTCTGGCATCGTTTATAAATATAATTGTTTACAACCGCCAACAAAATTTGAAAAATCACCATAGAAAACAATGGTCTTTTTCTGTGGAAATTGCAGTATTTCGAGCTCATGATTATACGTTATACATTCGAATGTTGAATCTTTAGCCACCGCAAATTCACGGAATAATTTCAGGTTTCCAAACTCTTGGAATAATTATACCTAAAGGAAAGCTTAAATTGTTTTTTTTTTTTTTTGTAAATGGGCAAAGAAATGTTTGATAAATCTGGAAATACTGTTTATTCGTGACTTCCAAATTTATTTGCTATATCTTTTTATGAATTTTAAGTGACTCGTGAATTTCTATACAAACTTAACTTTTGCAACATTTTCAAATGTGAATAATCGTTTTTAATTTCTAATCGAAACCTGATTCAACATTAAGAATCACGCTTTCTTTTTACGTGTAGAATGAACCAATTATGAAGTAACAAATTTAATGTTTGTTTGTCAAACATTTATCATTCAATAGGAAAATATTGAAATGGTAGAATACATGCATAATTCTTTTTGAATGACCACGATAATTGCAAAGTCCTTTTTTAAGTCATTGCATGGTTGTATATTATCCAAATGAACTAAATTGTTTTAGCATCATACCAAAAAGTTCCTTTGTTGGTGAAATGTTCACATTGTGTAAATTATAAAATCATTGCATGCTTCAACAAATTATTAGTATATGGATATTGATGAATGTAAAACAGTTTTTTCAGGGATCCTTAATGGAATTTGTTTTTTTATTTTCGAAAATGCAAGAACAGGATTTTAAACTAAGTTATCACTAAAAATGTTTTTGTGTGCCTTTGTTGTTATGGAATTTAATGAGGCGTGAAAAAGTTATGTTAGAATTAATAGCTTTAATAGTAAACAAGATAAACAAATAGAAATAATCAATTGTGTTTTTTGTTCTTATTAAATTCGAAGTAGGCTTTTTAGAAAGTCAATAAAAACAATGAAGAAAAAAATAGTAAGAAAATACTTTTCCAACAAACAGTTCATTGCTGGATGGACTTATTTGTCTATCCTGTTCAAGTTTATTTGGCATGTTACAGCCACTGCATAATCATATGATTATTTTTAAATTTGCCATTTGTTTGAAATAGCCTTCTTTGGGCCTCTTACTTGCTCATATATAGATTAGGAATAAAAAATCTTACCAATTTTACTTTTTTGGCAACACAAGTGACCGTACAATGACATGCACAGCAAATGTTGTAAATGTATCGCTAAAATGATGATATGGTACCATGGGGACCTGAACCTAAATAAAGCATAATCCCATCAAATCCCTAGCAACGGAACTATACAATAACGTATGTATGTTATTTTTTTTCCATAGCTTGCTGCGTTGTGCCTCGTAGTGTTGACCGTCCCTCAAGGATGTACGTCAAACGACTACAACAACAACAACAACAACAATAACTACAAGCCACCCATCACATACGCAGGTCCTATCGTGTACAGCGATGAGAAGCCGCCTATAATCTCCTTCCCTGGACCTCCTGCCGACAATGGCTACAGCAAAGGTAGCAGCTATGGCGGTGGTGGCGGCAGCTATGGCTACGGCGACTCCAAAGGGCCTAATTCCATAACCTACGTGCCTCTACCCCTTGACGACCTGCCCATCCTGATCTACCAGTCCAAGGACAAGCCACCGATACACGTCATAAACCGGCCATCGAAGGACAGCGGCGCTTCCCAAGGCGGCTACGGTGCTTCACAAGGCAGCTATGGCGGTTCTACAGCTGGCTATGGCGCTTCTGGAGCCTACGGTGGCGCCGCCAGCAGCACTTCCAACTTTGGTAGCTACGCAGCTCCATCGAGCTATGCGCCACCGTCTTCATCCTACGGTGCTCCACCACCTTCCCCCAAGCCCGTCTACGTCCCTAAACCATCCGCTCCGTCCGCAGTCTACCTTCCGTCGGTCAAGCCACAGTACTCCAGCGGCGGCTACGGCGGTGGTAGCTCTTACAACTCCGGAGGTTATGGTGGAAACTCTTACAACTCCGGCAGTTCCTACGGTGGAAGCATGAGTTACAACAATGCTGGTGGTTCCTACGGCGGCGCTTCCTACGGCAGTGGCAGTCAGAGCAGCTCTTATGGAAGTGGAAGTCAAAGTGGATCCTATGGAAGTGGAGGCCAAAGCGGTTCCTATGGCAGCAACAGCCCCAGCAGTACCTATAGCCCACCAGCACCTCCACCTCCACCACCCCACATAGTCTACTCCGGCCACCCCCCGATTCATGTTTACCAGCAACCCAACGTCTACAACCAACCATCTTTCAGCGGCAGTCAGCAGTCGTACAGCGGTGGAGGAAACGGCTACAGCAGCGGTGGAAGTGGCTACAGCGGCGGTGGAGGAAGCGGTTACAGCGGCGGTGGAGGAAGCGGTTACAGCGGAGGTGGTGGAAGCGGCTACAGCGGTGGCGGTGGAAGTGGCTACAGCGGCGGTGGAGGAAGCGGCTACAGTGGAGGCTATGGTGGAAGCTACGGAGCAGGAAAGCCATCAGGTGGCTATGGGGGCAAACCCATGGCCATGCAAAGTTACGGTGGAAAACCCTCCTACGCTCCCCCCAAGCAGACCTACGTTCCGGCACCCGTAGGCTACCACAAGCCCCCCATAATCATCTACCAAGGAGTCAGGCCCCCAGTCCATGTGTACAGCGAACCATCGTCTTCATCCAGCTACGGCGCCAGCAGCACAGGAAGCTATGGAAGCAGCTCTTCATCAAGCTACGAAGCACCAGCAGGTGCCTACGGGAGCTACAGTGCTAAGCATGGCAATGAATGGGAACCTCTGAAACCCAAGGAGTCACAACCTGATAGCGCTAAGGTGTTCAGCGAAAAGATTGATCAGGAGGTGGAGGAGGAAATTACCACGGAAACGGAGAAAGACTTGACCGCAGAACCCGAGGTTCAAGACCAATAACTACCCCATCTATCTCCGGATTCGATTTACTAACTTTTAATTTATTCCGTTGTTCTTTTTTTTTTAAAAAAAAAAGATGTTCAACTCTCCGAACATTTCCAATAACGAGGCATGAAACTTGACCAAAAAAGAATTATTGATTGGCCACTGGATTGGGTCGCACCAATGATTTTTTATTCTGTTTTACTGTTTTATTTTTAATGTTTTGATTTTAACTAAAGTATTCACGCCTCTGGTAGGCGGTGCCCGTTGTGACATATTTATGAATGCTATACAAATGCTCCACGCGTTTATAACAGCGAAACGATTCGAATAAAAGATGTTATGTATCCTAAACTATGATTTGATATTTTTTTGGGGAGAGACAATACTGCAAAATGACCATTAATTTTTTTTTTTAGACTTAAATTTTGTTTGTGAAATTGAACTTCCTGAACATCTTTGTTGGGCAATCAATAAGAAAGTCACCCCCTTGTCGCAAATGAGTTTAACATTGCATCCAAGATGGCCGCGCCATTGACTACACATAAGTGGCCATTCTTTGGTGTAACACTGAGAGCAATATTCTGAAAATGGGTACCACAAAGGGTACTGAATTGAATTGAACACTAAACGCATTATAGTTCGTGGAAGACAAAAGTAAATATCATGCTAAAGGGACATTCGCCACCAGGAGGTTCTATACCAGAACAATTTTGAATTTGTTTACAAATTTAATCAATGATTGGTAAATGAACTTTGGAATAACCTAGTTGTATTAATCAAGAAATTATAAACTTGCCTGGCTGTAAATTTAGAATTAAGATTTGCGGAAAGCTGGTCAGGGCAGGTGGCAAAGAAGGAAGAAAATTATAATAATGTCAGTATATTTAAACGAAACATCAGCCTTTCAAATTCTGGTCAGAGCAATTGTGTGTTAACAACATCAACACAACCAAAATGACTTTTTGAACTTGTGTGCGTGTTTAAGGTCATTGTGTGAAGAGGATTTTCAGCAAAGGTGGTAAAGTTGGCGGCCAATCCAGGACATGTGTAGTGAAATTTATGCTTGACGACCCATTCGCTTTGAATTCTTTTAGCATATCGACAACGATAAAAGGGTGCGTAGTGGACGAGCGATTTTAATTTGATAAAAAATAGCGACATAAACTACAATAACATAAATGATTTAAAAAAAAACCAAAAAAAAAAAAAACGTGTCCTGCATTTATTACAGAAAAGATTTCGAGCAACGTCGTTTCAATTATTAATTTATAGGAAATTAACATAAATGTTTTACCTTGCGGTCTGTATGTAGCTAAAGCACGTCAGCTTTCCATTAGATAAGCAGAAACTATACTGTTCCATGCGTTAATTACGAGTCACAACATCGATCATGATATGCTATAGAAAAGTTCACGTCTAGTGCATATTCAATTAAGTCTCATTGTCTAGAATTCATGAACAAATTTAGATTCCTATTCATCTTGTAACCTGCCCCATCATTCACGTTATACATGCATAATTGGCATGCTTTCCTTGCTCATTTTATACCCAATTCTTAAATAAAACAGTTCACGATTGCATATAATGAATAAATCAATTAAATGCATGATTTTATTCAATTAGAAGGTAAATAAAGAATTTAAATTAGCGCATGGGGAAAAAGATAAGAGTTGATTAAAGAAATCAAAGTTTTGTTGAACATATATATAGGATTGAAAATTTTATCATAAAATTAGTTCAGCTTAATTACTACTATTTCCCAGTGACGATACGCCGATTTCAAATCAAACCTGCTCCTTATTGTTGCAGTGGATTTTCTGCATAAATGCCCTTTAGCAAATTTTGGCACATTGCAAAACTAATTCAATGTTGAGCTTTGTAGCGATGTAGGCTAGAACATGAAATTTCAATTTTCAATACGCATTGCTGAATTGCTGCAGTCTTCAAAAACTCTTATTATATGCAGGACAGTGTCATGCACATATATATAACCTTTTATAAATTATTTCTTGGGAAACATACATGCAGTATAATTAAATTTTACAATTTTTATGTTAAATAGTAAACAAAAATTGCAAGTATACATCAGGAGTCCAGGACTGATCAGTGACATGGACATTTCAACTGCCATTGCGTACCATCATTAAAAGTATCTGATAAAAATTATTCACTATAATCTGTAGCAGTGTTGGGCAGCAATTGAGAACATTGATGTATTTGAGTAACGAGTAAAGGATTACTGATTACAAAGAGTAATTTGAGTACAAAATGTAAAAAAAGTAATTCAATGCAAATGTATATTAAAAACGTACGAGTATATAATGCACTTTTGTTAACTTTTCTATTTCCTGTGTGCATGAAGTCTTTTTGTCGTCTGCACTTCGTATCAAAGTGGCTTCACTTTTGGATTTCCTGTGTGCATGAAGTCATTCTGTCGTCTGCAGTCCGTGTACTTAAACTTCACTTATCTGCCTGAAATTTTCATTTCCAGATACCGGGTTCATTAAATAGCGACTTTCAAAATGTAAGTATGTTTTCAGTATGGTTTTATTGAAATATATGGGGTTTATTCAATCACTGCCTTAACTACATTAGTTAACAATTTTTTCTTCACCAAATAAAGTGCACTGATCTAGATTAACTGTTGATCGAGTTTGCGCGAACTCAATCAAGACTTGATGTGGTTCAAGTCATTCTGTTGTTCAAATTTAGATGTTACATTTAAAACAGCTCAATTCCAACAATACATGTAGTCATGAAATGTATTTCATACTGGCCGAAAAAACAATTTGAATGGATAACCCTTGAAACTAATAATCCCGTTTGGAGGGGTTAAAAGTTTGGAGGGGTTATTAGTTTGGAGAGGTTATTAGTTTGGATGGGTTATTAGTTTTGAGGGGTTATAAGTTTGGAGGGATTGTTAGTTTAGAGGGGTTATTAGTTTGGAGGGGTTGTAAGTTTAGAGGAGTTATAAGTTTGGAGGGGTTTATTAGTATAGAGCAGAGGCTCCCAACCTTTTTGCACCTGCGTACCACTTGACTTTTTGAAAAATTTTGGCGTACCACCAGACCTAAATATTTTAAT
>JAQGBW010004298.1:0-14077 GCA_034698625.1 Julus scanicus
CTCGACCTGGGAGCGAACCCAGCATCTTAGGATCGAGAGGCAAGCACGTAACCCACTCGACCATCGGCGTCGGCTCATTAAATTGTGTCCAATTTGGTAAAAGAATAAATTTGATGAGGATAACGAGTAGCTTAACTTCCATCTTATTTCAATAGCTTTTCAGTACTCCTGGAGCCATTTATGTGAGACACCGTCCCAGAGAAGAGTACTGTCCTGAATGTATTGTCCCTACTGTAAAACATGGAGGCGGTAGCGGATTGATATGGGGATGTATGGCTACAACAGGTGCCGGAGACCTGTTTGTGTGCAAGGGCAGGATAAACTCGATGACATACACCAACATGCTGGCTTCTGTTTAGAGCTTTAGATTATAAAATTATTTGAGCTGCATGCTCAAGGAACAGTTTGGTTTCAGCAGGATATGCTCCTTGCCATGTTTCTGCTGCTTCGAGGGCATGGTTTCTGCAGCATGTGATTAAACTGTTAGTGGCCAGCAGGGTCCTGACCTTAATCCCATCGAACAGTTGGGGCCAGTTTTAAAGAAAAACGTTGCTCAACATAAATCAACAACGAAAGCAGTGATGTGGGCATACATTAAAGAGGAATGGGGCAAAATAGATCAAATGATCGCAAGTATACCATGATGGGATGCTGCAGTGATAAGAGCCAAAGGAGGAGTGACGAAATACTAAATTTGCAATGTAATGACATTGAAATAAATATCTAAGCATTTGCAAGCCAGGGTACTGTTTATTTCTCGACATATACATGACTTTCTGGGGTGCACTATACTTCTGACCAAGGTTGTATGGGGCATATTATAGCATGTTCGGCAATATTTAATTTTCCCCTAGATATATGCCATGAAAAACATACTGCCAAAAGTACCCTGCACCATGATATGGTAACTTTAGGACGAAAATAATGAGGCGCCTGTTAATCAGAGAGCAAAATCCGATTTTACCTGGTCAGTTTCACGTTGTAATTATTTAACACTTTTTCACCATAAAAACAAAAAAACGCACCTAAACCTGATCCAAACGGTAAGATTAGTAACTCTTTATAAATATATTAATCGCCTTAATGCATACTTACAGGAAGTGGGCACATTTTCCCATTAACCTTAACACAGATGCTAGGAGGAAAGTTGTCATCTTGTTCGCAGCTTGTTTCCAACAGACAAAACCTGAAAATAAAAGAAATATGTTTGAAATTATGGTACGCAAACCATTGCACGAATCATGATTGTGTAAGATGCAGTTCAGGGAAGAAACACTATATCGCTTATGTTAAAAGACTGACATAAACTAAAACGTATGGAATCAATAATACCATTACTACTTTATAGCAAACTGTAAAATGAAATTCAACAAATTAATAAATCCAGCGGAATCGTGGAAATTAAATGCTATTTCTTTAGATCTCCGTACAAAAAGTACCACAAATCAAAACTTTGTGAAATAAAAATTTAGAATCTGAAATAAAATTATAATTTTACTAGTTTTAAGTTAGCTATATTTTATAATTTACTGATGAATAAAACTCAAAACGATGCTGATTTAAAAGAACACTATTCCTTCTGTGCAAACTCTTGCAAGAAAAACAGCTCGAAGAATTGCAAACTATTTCCAGCGTTTCTACACACATCTTAAGGGCGATCACAACCCTATCACTTTCAATGGGTGAAATTTTGAAACACAATTTCAGATAAACAGGAAGAGATTAAATAAAAATAAAAATTGTTTAAAATGGCTTGATCAATCAGCTATTGCATAGCGTTTTCGTTTTTGACTTTAAAATGGTAGATTTTTTTAAAATTAATAAACAAGTTTGAAAAATGTCCGTTAATTTACCCACGCTGCCAGCAGGTGGCAGCACGAGAATTCAAATTAACGGACATTTTTCAAACTTGTTTATTGATTTAAAAAAAATCTACCATTTCAAAGTCAAAAAGGAAAACGCAATGCAATAGCTGATTGATCAAGCCATTTTAAACAATTTTTATTTTTATTTAATCTCTTTTTGTTTATCTGAAATTGTGTTTCAAAATTTTAAAACATTGAAAGTGATAGGGTTGTGATCCCCCTTAAACAGATCCTTAGCGGTTCCTTAGCTTGGGATTCTATCCAACCTTTTAATCATGTGGTTTGAGTTTAGGCCTATCCAGCGTGGATTTCCTACAACTTAGATTTTTTACTTAAATTTCGACGAAATTTCTACTTAGTTTCAATTCGGAGCATACAGGACCCATAACCTGATGAATAAAACTCAAAACGATGCTGATTTAAAAGAACACTATTTCTTGTGTGCAAACTCTTGCACACTTGAACAGCAGCACATTTAACCACGAAATCACAGTACAGAATGAACAAAGGAACAAAGAACAAAGGCAAAGGAAATTATCATTTGGGACCTTCTAGAACAAGGTTTCAGGGCGTGATGTCAGCCTTGACGTCAATAGCCACACAGGCGTCATCATGACAGCCACTTGCCCTAGGGGCAGGCAGGTGGCGCATCCTAAATGCCAACACCCCTTCTCGACGGATGCCTGCCCCCTGGTCCTCTCCTTGCTTCTCAGCTTCCGGCCATCCGAGATTCAGGCCTTCAGGCCGATGGCATCCCTGCAATTGATAACAGGATCCTTCCCCAATGGCTTCGTAAAGATGTCCGCAGGCATCTCTAAGGCTGGACAGTATCGCATCTTGATGATCCCCAGCTCCCTCAGGTCTCGCTGATGGTGGTGGCAAACATCGACGTGCTTTGTCTGCAGTCCCGAATGATCTGCCTTTGATCATTCAGATGCAGCCCTGGTTGTCCTTGTGGACGATGGTGGCTCCTTCTGCAGGGATCCGCAGATCCATCAGAAGTAGACGCAGCCATAGTAATTCCCGGCAGGCATGAGATGCCGCAACATACTCAGTTTGTGTGGACGACAGTGCCACTATTGTCAGCTTCCGGCTTGACCACGCCACTGTACTTCACCCAATGGAGAACACTACCCACTGGTTGATTTTTGGTCGACCTTATCTCCAGCAAAATCCGAGTTGACGTGGCAAACCAGCGTTGTTGAGGAATCGGCAGATAGCCGCAGCTTCTGCCTGATGGTTGCGGCCAAGTAACACATAATGCATTTTACCGCCAACCAGTCCCGTTTCATTTGTTACTCGACCTTCCGGCAAATCATCCCACAGCTGCTGCGATGTCGGGCCGCGCCACTGTGGCAATGTACAGAAGGGATCTTACAGCTTGCCTATAACCGTGGTTATTTGGCAATCTAGGACTCCCTCCGATGGGTTCACTCATGAAACCAGTCTCCATTGGAGTTGCGACGGGCTTCGGTGGAAGCAGCCCGTGCTCCTCCAACATCTCAGCCATCTTTGCCCGTTGGGGCAGGAGGAAAGAATCATCTTGCTCCCGTTCCACCTGGATTCCTAGATAGCGCCGCACACTACCAAGGTCCTTTAGGGAGAAATGTCGATCGAGCTGTCAGCCCACTTGTGCGGTGACGTCTTCTGTCGATACGTTGCACGTGTAATCCTTTCGCCGCCGCGAGAGCCAGGAGCACCCAGACTGTCTCTTTTTTTGCCAAGGGGGCAAAGGTCTCTTCGAAGTCCTGTCTGAACTTCTGGATGAACCCTAAGGCCACCAATCGGGCTTTCTGGGAGTGGATGCGCGTCCTTCCGCATCTTTCTCTTTGAAGACCCACTTTGTGGAGATCGCCCGTCCTCCCGGCGGAAGGTCCGCCAGTTCCGAAACTTCATGTTGGTGGAGCGAGTTGATCTTCTCTTGAGCTGCCCACATCCATAACACCCGCTTATGGTTAGACATGGACGTTACCTCTTCCCAGCTGGAGGGCTCGCGAGTTGTGCCAGCATTCACGTAAGTCAGCCGCAGTGGTGGAACTCTTAAGTTCACCCTTGACGATTGCCTGGGAGCAGCAACCACCGCAGAAGGTACTCCCGCTACGCTAACCTCCGTGGCAGGAACCTCTGCATCAAGAAACTTCGCATCAGTATGTTCACACAGTTTGCTTCGGAACACATGAAAATGGGATTCAGTCCTCACCCTCCCTCAAGACAGTGAGTGTGCCCCCTTCTGGCTGTGCTGGAACTGCTACCGCAGAACTTTGTTCGGCCGTTTCTATGATCCTAACGGACCTTGCCTTCCAAATTGTCGCCGTGTCTGGTTCGAGAATCCAATATCCCTAGAGTCACCGTCGTAACCCACGAGGATCCCTTCTTCGGCCTTGTTGTCAAACTTTTTTCGCAGGTCTTTCGGCACAAGGCTGTAGACTCGATCCAAACACCCTGATGAGATCGAGCCTTAACTTTGAGACCCAGGAACAATTGGACCGGCGTCGTCTTCACCGATTGGCTCGGAAGCCGGTTTTAAAAGTAGGCGGCCGTTGCTAGCACCTCACCCAAGTACTTCAGCGGTAGTCCAGCATCGATGATCATCGTCCGCGCCGTAGCGATGAGGGAGCGATTCTTCCACTCTGCAACGCTGTTTTGTTGCGGAGTGTAGGCGATGGTCAGCTGGCGTTGAATCCCCTTCTGGACGAGATAAGACTAGCTCGTACGCGAAATACTCCCAACCGTTGTCGGAACGAATAGCTTTCGGCGTTCGGCAGAACTGCATTGCCTTTTTCGTCAGAAACGCGATGGTAACCGCAGACATCCTTTATCAGACGTATCACCGTGAAACGGGAGTAATCGTCTGTAAAGGTGAGGGCAGATCGATGGGTTGCTCCGCTCTGGAAACACTGGCGGAAAAGGGGCGAGCCAACAGCTTGCCCATTGCGCAACTTTCGCAGCTTGCACAATTGCTAAATTCCCCGGTGGTTTTCACAACGTTCGCAAAATCCTCCCTTAATAACCGTCAGATATCAGCCTTGTCTTGATGTACTGCACATAGCTCCCGAATCTATAATCCATTCGTTGGATACCTCTGCCAGGATATCCCTCGACACGACGTAAGGATAGGTGATTAGTTTCCTTTAACTCCCGTTTTCGTGGCTAACTTTGCTTCTGCCGACTGACTCCAGGAACCGCCAGTACTTGAAACAGTCCGCTTTCAGATGACCTGGTTTCTTACACATGTGTTTCCGCAGACTTTTGGCCTTTTGGTCTCTGTTTTCTTAATTTCTTCCTTTGTCCCGGGACTTGTTTCTTAGCACTGCCTCTGCAAGTTCCGCGACCAAGGCGACCCTGGAGTTGCCCTCAATCTTTTTCTCTTGCTTCCTCAGAAACGTGTCGAGGAGACGGTTTGTCACGTACCATATTGTCGTCGACGATTTGTCCATGCCCTTCAGGGTCATCACCATTGGGCCGTAGGAATCCGGAAGACTCATCATCTCCGCAACAATGTATTTATCCGGTACCGCTTCTCCCACGATGGCCAATTTTCCCCAGAGCTTTCATGATTCCGTCTATGTGCACCTGCATCGTCCCAGAGATGAACTTGCAGTAGGAAGCTTTTTCTCCAGAAAGAAAAACTGTTGTTGGATTCGCTCTCATGAGTGTCCGCGAGCGCAATCCACATTTTGTTGGCATGATGCTTCTTCGCAAAGTGCCGCGACTGCCCCCCGAAACACTCAGAATTATATGGGCTAAAGCCTCGTTGTTAATTACTGTGTACATCTCATCGATCACGGCAGGCTTCAGGGTTTAGACAAACTTCCAGGAATTATCCCGTTTCAGGATCGCTTCCATGAAGATGTCCCACTATCCATAGTTCGCATCCGTCATCTTAATCTTGTAGTCACCCAAGATGTCCAAGAAAAACAGCTCGAAGAATTGCAAACTATTTCCAGCGTTTCTACACACGTCTTAAACAGATCCTTAGCGTTCCCTTAGCTTGGGAATCTATCCAACCTTTTAATCATGTGGTTTGAGTTTAGGCCTATCCAGCGTGGATTTCCTACAACTTAGATTTTTTACTTAAATTTCGACGAAATTTCTACTTAGTTTCAATTCGGAGCATACAGGACCCATAACCTGATGAATAAAACTCAAAACGATGCTGATTTAAAAGAACACTATTTCTTGTGCAAACTCTTGCACACTTGAACAGCAGAACATTTAACCACGAAATCACAGTACAGAATGAACACAGGGACACAAACACAAAGGCAAAGGAAATTATCATTTGGGACCTTCTAGAACAAGGTCCCAGGGCGTGACGTCAGCCTTGACGTCACTAGTCATGCAGGCGTCAGCATGACGGCCACTGGCCCTAGGGGCAGGCAGGTGACGCATCACAAATGCCAACATTTATTATCATTAATTTTTAACTCTTAAAGTAGGGTTAAACTGGCACAGCTAGTGGCTTTAACGCCTGTATAATTGCAGTCAAAATAATTGATTGGAGACGTTTTTGGTGGAACAACTAGGCGTTCGCAAATAACACATGTGGCTGCAACTAGACTAATACAGGGAACAGGTAAATTGCAGTTGCATGGACAAAATACACAGAACTTTCACATGCAACGTCACTTTAAGGCTCATGCAGGGTTAAACTTTCCTGACTTTTCTAGGCTTAAAAAAATTCCCTGATCAGCTAAAACTGCTTTAATATTACAAGATCTAAAGATAAAAGCAGAAAAATCAGATTTTTAATCTTTTTTCCGAAATATTACATTTTTCCCTGACTTTTCTAGGTCTTTCCAACTTCCCTGACTATTCCAGGTTTTTCAGGTCTGGGGGAACCCTGTCATGTCATGCCATATTCTGAGGCGCAAGAAAGTTCCCACTTAGGGTACACAGGCCGGTCAAGGATCCGCTGTAAATTGAATTTGCAGTAGCTGCAGAGAACACTTTAAGAGTGCATTCCACCTGTACATAGCATACAGGAGAAATGACCAGTAATAATAATTGGATGTTGTTCTGGGCTTCATTAAGGGATATTTTCCGTATTATATGGTGTAAGTTCTGAAACTTTCAAAAAGGCCCAGCACTATGCTGGAGCATTTCCAGGTCTCGGATTTAGCCAACTCTGTATAGGCTGCAAACCGTGCAAAAGTATTAAACCAAAGGACGAACCAGGAATTGATATGCAACATATTTCACATTGCTAGGGCAATCTGAAAGACAGTGACTTCCAGGTACTTCACAGTGGAGACTTGCCTTTAGAGGGCCAAACTAAGAATTTTGCAGAAAGAACTCTTAACTAGACATTTGTCCCAGTTCAACTTTAGCAGCCAAGTCCTGCATCAAGTAGCTAATGTCCAGATCCCGTTGTAGACGAGGTGGATGTCTCTATGGTTCGACATTTGAACAAATGGTTGGGTCGTCAGCAAACAGTTTTTGGTTAAGAGCGCTTTTGGGAGATCATTAAAAAACAACAAAAAGAGGAGGGGTCCCAGTGTGCTTCCTTGTGGCACTAGAAACTCAACATCTACCCAAACCGATTCATTACCGTTAATCACAAAATTTTGTTTACCAATTAATAGAATTGAAGTGATCCATCCAAAAACCTAGTTGTTTACTCAAAATGTCTTGAACGTCTTAAACCGTCTTTGATGAGGAACAGTGTTATTAAATGTTTTAGTAAAGTCAATGAATACTGCACAACTTCCCTTTTTGTGTTCAGAACATCCTGGATATCATGAACAGAGAAAGCCAGTTGTATCTGGAACCCATGTTGTTTAGAAGTGATCAGTGAGCCAATATTAATGTAATGTAATCATGTTTGTACAAGACAAAACCAGAGTTCGGTAAATGGTTTAAGTGTGGAAATTTGACGCAAAAGACGTTTAGAAATGTTAGAAATAAAGATCAGAGCTGTTATTCTTAAACTATATTGTTTTATTAGTATCTCTTTAGCCCACAGTATAAATCAAAAATTTCCAATCATATGTGTATTAAGCATTCTCCACATTCTCCCCGCCATGGACTTCAGGCAGAAGTTCAAGTGGATGGACAAGTTGTAAGGGTGTCTTTAAGATGAATCCATTAGCGACTTGTACTTCACAAGTTCGAATCTTGCCATCTCTTCCGGTGACAAGTCTTAAGATTCGGGATAGATTACATGTTTGTCGAGGGTATCTTTGTCTTGCAGGATTGCCAAGTCTCCAACTCTAAAGTGGTTGATTATAGATTTTTGGGTTTGTACTTCATGGAAGTTCCTTAATTCCAAAAGGTATTCTTTCTTCCATCGGTTCCAGAAATGTTCTTGTAATTGTTGTTGAGTTCTCCAAAGCTTTCAGAGAGCTTCCTTTGGTTATGTGTCTTTAAACTTTAGTAATGATGTCACTTTTCTGCCAATCAAGGAGTGGTTTGGCCTTCATGGGGTTTCTTCTCCTGCCTCTTGGTACATATAAGTAATGGGTCTTGAGTTGATGGTTGCTTCAATTTTGGTCAACAGTGTTGCGAGTTGTTTATCGTCAAGTTTTGTCCTACCAATGGACTTCCGTAAGCATCTTTTGGTGGTTTGGACCATTCTCTCCCAGAATCCTCCCCACCACGCAGCATGTTCGACGATGAACTTCCAGGATAATGCTCTTCCAAGCAAAAAGGAATTTACTTCTGTGATATCAATGTTGTCCCATAAGGAGTTGTCAGCCTTAGCAGCTGATTCAAAGGTTTTGGCATTGTCCGAATATATGGTCTTACAAAGTTCTCTTTGACTGATGAAACGGGTTAGTGCATCAATGAAACGAGAGGTAGTCATTTCAGACAATAATTCGAGGTCAACCGCACAGGTCATTAACACATGCACATTTGAATTATGCTATGTATCGTTTCGTCTTTGTGTCCCCATTTTTGGTGTACAGTGGTCCAGCAAAATTGATCCCTGTGGTTTGGGAAGGTGAGCCTGATTTCAACCGGTTAGTTGGTATTGGTGCTTTGATGTTTACTCTTGGTCTAGTGCACCATTTCTTGCATGGTAAACACTGACAGAACAGATTTAATGGTTCACCATCCATATAAAATCCAGTAATGCTCTCTTAATGTGGTCATCACCACCTTGACACGTAAGTGCTGAAGGTGCAAGTGGGTGTCTATATTAACAGTTTTATAAAATGATGATTGCCATGAAGAATCAAGGGGTGTTTCTCCTGGTAAGTAAGGTCTGCAAATTCAAGTCTTTCGCCTACACGCAGTAAGTTGTGTTCATCTAAGTATGGCGAATACTTTCAGATCAAAGAATGGTTAAGTAACGGTTGATTGTTACAAAGTGAAATGCGGTCCTCTTTGAACATTTCTTCTTGAAGAAGAAGTATGCAAGTCTTCCTTGCATTGGTAATCTCTGCTACAGTCAGTTCAGGAGAGGTGTAATGCATGTGTTTCTATCTACTTACAAAACATTACACATATGCCATTATTCTAAGTATCTTCTGATAATTGTTGACGCATTCAAACTCTAAAAGGTCAATGTGCAGAACTTCCAAGGTTAGGATGTTAGTAGTTTGACGTCGTGTTTCTTTATGAAGTTCAGTATTGCATAGTGTAACAGTGATCGGGAATTTTAGCCATTCGGTCTCATCTTTGATACGCCAAGATGGGCCCTTCCACCAATTGTCTGATTCCTTTAACTGATTGACAGATAAACCCCGGGTAAGGTGGACGGCAGGGTTCTTTTGACCAGTGCAGTGTAACCATTGGCTTGTGTCGGAAACGGCGTGGATCTCTGTAATCCGATTTGAGACAAATGGCTTCCAAGTATTTGGTGCACTCTTGATCCAGTGCAGTGTGATTGTTGAATCGCTCCAAAATGTTGTCCGTTCAACATGTATGTGCAATTCGTTGTGCACATTTCCAAAGACAAGATCCCAGTGTATCAGCAAGTAATTCCAATCTTGGTAAGGTGACTTTGGTAGTAAGTGCAATTTGGTTTTTTGACACTGCCACACCATAAGCATGCTGACTGGCATCACAGAATACATGCAAGCACCCGCCTCTGTGGTTTGTGGTAGTGCATGAGTCCATCGTGGGATCTTAATACTTGATTTGTTTAATATCTGCTGTTCAGGAGTTCCATAATGTTGCTATGTCATGTGGTAGTAAGTCATCCCAGTCTAATCCTTTTTTCCAAGTCTTTTGTAATAAAATCTTCCCTCTGACAGTCAGTGGCGTGATTAGACCAAGAGGGTCAAAGACTAGCAGTCATATGCAAAAGAATCCTCTTTGTAGCTGGTTGGTTTACTTTATCTTGCAGCATCCTTGCTGATTGAAATAATTCATCGACGTGTATATCTAACCCCATTCCAAGAACTGTGGTGTTTTGTCTGGTGATTTCTTTGTTTTTGTCCCAGTATTCACGAAGAAGTTGCAAATTTGAAACCACATTGTTAATAGTAAGAAAAGTTCATTGTTGAAGTTCTTGCAATCGTGGTAATGTTTTTCGGTATCATCACCTTTGAGAAGGACATCTGCATACAGTTGATTGTCTAGATGTTTCTTCAAGTCTGGGTAATCCTTGTCTCGAAGTTTAGCAATTCTTGAAGTGTTGCTGCCAACAGAAATAGGCTGCAGTTGAGGCCAAAGGTAAGTCTGGTAAACCTGTAGACTCCAGTGTCCTTGGTAAATGTGATGTTCTTTTGGTCATTTGGATCCATTTTTAACCAAAGAAATCAAGTAGCATCCCGGTCTTGTTCAGATAGATTCAACTGTAGAAATAACTGGCTCCCATCGGCTGCGAGTATAACTTTGAAAGTTCTATAACGTAGTAGTAGTACAGCAGTGGCATCAGAGTTTAGATCTGGTACTTGCTCAAGAACAGTTTAGTGATGGTGAGTACTTGTCGTGGGGCGAGGCATCAAAAATGATCCTTACTTTTGTAGTCTCATGTCCGTCATCAATTATGGCATGATGTAGCATGTAGTAAATGGTCTTTTGATGTGGTATGTCCTCATCAATAGTTTCGATGTGATGGTTTTCAAAATAAACCTCCATTGCTTTAGTGTATCAAGCTTTAAGTTCTGGATCTTTGTCAAACCTTTTTGAAGTGATGTAAATCGTTTTTCAGCATTGGCAAAGTTGTCGTTTATTGTAGTGATATCAGGTTTACATGGAAGGTAAACTGTTATCCGTTGGTCACATGTGGTAAAATTTTTGGAGAAGTTATCTAAAATCTTCCGATCATGCTTGGAAATTGTTGGTGTTTCTTCTGCGGTAATTCCAATGGATTCAAGATCCCAAAATCGGCGAAGTAGGATGTCAGTAGCTGTTTCATGTTCAACCATAGTGTCAACGTAGTAGGATGTGTTTTGATGAGCTTTGGCACCAGGTCGATTTCCATTCACTACCCATCCTAGCTTGCTTTTACGTAGTACCATAGTCTCCATCACACAAATAATGGAGTCTTTAAAAATTGTTTCGTAAGTCTAATCCGATTAGAAATTTGATCGGTATTTTGTCTGTGTTACTGCATCTGCAAATTGTAGCTTTTTAAAGCGGTTACGGATGTCAATTGGTATCCGTTTTGCAGCTTTGAAGCGGTGAGTTGTCTCGAGGGCTTCTATCTTAATCACGTTCCCAGCTTTAGTTTTCAAGGTTAAATTGCACAAGTGGTCTAGTTGATCTTTTCTCCATCTGTTCAAGTGTGGAAACGATAATATCCTCTGTTGATGTAACTGGTAGCTTAAGTCGTTGGCAAGGTTGCTTGAGATGAAGCGTCGGTCACTTCCAGTCTCTAAGAGAATTTTGGTAAGGAGTCTGGTTCCATCTTGACCTTTTGCTTAAACAACTGCTGTCTGTTGGTACAGCTCTTGACATTGTGATTTGGTGTCTTCGGTAAGGTGGACTGTGGTCTCAACGGCAGTTACTTTCCCAACATCGCAGATCGCAGTATGATGGTTTTTACTTTGACAATTTCTACATTTAAGTCGTCCTGAGCTACGACAGTTGGAGGAGATGTGGTTTTTCCAAAGGCAGATAAAGCATCGTTTATCGTCTTGTAGTTTTTTGCGACGTTTGTCCAGATCCGTAACTGTTCTGCATTCCTGACTCCAATGACCATTGCGGTTGCAGAAGAAGCAGCGCAGCATCCAAAAGTCTAAAAAGCACATTATTTCATTTAAGTCAGTTTCCTTGTCGTCAACTGTATTAAGAAACCATTCCTCACGTGCGGTTTCAGGGAACATGCGTAATATATTTGGTGATATCAAGGGTCCGAGTAAGGCTGTTAGAACGTTGAGGCATTGTTCAGAAAAACGTGGCCAATCTTCAATCTGTCCCCCTAAAGGTTTAATGTCTAGCCAAGGTAGTTTTGGTGTAATAGGAGCTGGCAGACCTGTGGTATGGTGTGTTGAGGTAGGTCTGGACTGGCTGGGTGTAGGTGGTGGTGGTGGTGAACGTAGTTCAGTCAGTCTCTTTTTTGCAATCTGTTTAACTGCATTCAGTTGGTATTTCTCACACTTGTCTATGTCAGCCATGACTTGATCTTCTGTTTGTAACTCACGAATTTTGGTGTCATATTCTTCTAACACAGTGGTAATAGTATTCAATCTGGTGGTCACTGTCTCAATCAAAATATCATCCTGACCTTGACACAGGCTTTTCAGGTCCTTAGTTGAAGTAGTTTGACCAGTTTATCATCCATGTTTGACAGGTTAAGTGTCTTTTAAAATAGGCTTCCTTTGTTAACAGCAATGTTCGTTTTTTAGGCCTAACTTGAATTACTTCTTTGCAGAGTGAAAGTTCATTCAGGCTGTTAATTATGGAATATTTACCAGCACAAATACTTGTTGTTCTTTAGATTCTAATGATGACAAGTTTCGGCACCATATTGAGGGGTTTAGAAATGTTAGAAATATAGATCAGAGCTGTTATTCTTGAACTTATATTGGTTTATTAGTAATGGCTTCCTAATCTTTCTAGCCCACAGTATAAAACGAAATTTCCAATAATACATGTATTAAGCATTCTCCACACAGACATTTCATTATGTTTTCAGGTCATTTAGCAGTTGTCAGCAGACCTTGTCAATTCGTGTCGTTACAGGCACAAAATGGAGCAGAGTCAACATGGAATTTTGCTTTAAACTGGGCAAATATGAAACAGAAACACACGAAATGCTGCAAAAAGTGTACGGGGACAGAGCTGTGACTTGAAAAAGTTTACGACTAGTTTAAGCTTTTCCAGGAAGGACACGAATCTTTTGAAGGCGAACCCCATTCTGGGAGGCACACAAACACCAGCAAACCCCAAAACATCAAACGAGTTTTTGAGCTTCTCCAAACGATTGTCGTTTTTCTTTTTGAATGATGGAAGGTGAGCTTAACATTTCCTGTGAAATTATGCGAACTATTGTCACCACGAACTTGGGCAAGCGGAAGATATGCGCTAGGTTTGTCACACGTGAGTGCGGATCGTAGAGATCCCGAACCTACTGCTTCTCCGGTAGAGAAGGAGAAGTTTAAAGACCGGTGCCGGAAAGCCTATTCAGTATTTTTCTTTTCGGTTAGCCCTCGGATACGTCAGACGCTCTTCCAGGGGTTTACTGGAACGCAATGTCGGGAGGTCCTGGAACACATCCAGAAGACCTATGCTCTAACTACGAGAGAGCGGATCTGGCAACTTCGGTGCTAGTTCCAATCATTGCGAATGGACCATCTCGACTCCATCGAGAGCTACATAGCTCGGGTGGAGTATGTAGCCGCCCCAGCGCAAGGTAAAGCGCAGGGTAGCCAACCGAAACCCGGACTTGTTCCTTTTGTGGGAAAACAGGTCATCTTAAGGAGACCTGCTGGGCATATCGAAGGTCGGGGGCACAGGGGACTATCCCGAAGACCATCCCACACGTGCCCATGCAGCCAGTACCTGCCGGCCCTGCAGCACAGCAGGCGCCGAAGGCCAAAGGGACAAAAATAAAAGCGGTCTGGGAAGAAAGGGACTAGCTCTGAGGGCAAGTCCAGGGGGACCACCGACAACGCGACCATTCCCGGTGAGTAGGAAGGGTTTGACATCCTCGTTGTAGCGCTGACCGCCAACGAGGGTAAAGACGATCGGTGGACTTGGGATTCCGGGGCGGACGTGAGCATATGTCATGATCGCCGCTGGTTCGCGGAGTACCAGGAAACAACCCCCATCGACATGTACTCTTATTCAGGCACATTCCGGATTGTCGGAAAGGG
>JAQGBW010004299.1:0-14076 GCA_034698625.1 Julus scanicus
GATTGTTGCACGTTAAAGACCCCTCGAGTGGGGGTGGAAGTCCCCCCTCGTAGGCTAAATTCCCAGGTAGGTGTTGAGCCCTCGTGTTGCAGAAATAGGCCAACGTTAAAAATCAACAAACAAACAAACAATATGCCAAAATATGATGGCATTGTCTGTCTCAGCTGATTGTCAGCAGGTCTCCCTACAGAAAGATAATTTGCCAGCAGGTCCCCCACATACACTGATGTTTGATAAACTGATAGCAAATGTGGTATCGATTTTCGACCCCCTGGCTTTTACCTGATCCCCTTTGCTGTTTTGTGGAAAAGTTAACAATGGCACAAGAAGATATTCCTGCTGTCATATCAGTTTGTGGCCACCATTTCAACAAGGGAATATTCAAAACAACAACCCAATCTTTTTGAAATGACATCTACAATCAGTCGAGCATCTTTTCAAGGTATGTTTCCGAGTCTGAGGAGACTAATTTCACGGTCTATCGATGGGTGGGCTCGACAACAATCCTCAAGTCGCTCGTTGTGCCATTTTTATTTCATAGCTAGGCCATCAAAATATTCGCACGTCATGTGACTTATATTGTTGCAGCGCTATTATGGCACGACTGCAACTGTATGCATTTTGAGGCCTGATTCACAATGCACGTTTTATCGTTGATGTCGTCATCACCTACATTGAGAACCAATATGAGGCATGACGACAATGAATAACATTTTGAATTCTATTCAGTATATACCAGCTGTTCTTGTTTGCACGTGGATCATCGAAACGTTGGCTCGATGGAAAGTTTTAAAACTTTCAGTTTTGAAGCTCGTAAGTAAGACTTAATTGCGTACTTTCAAACTAAATGGGCGTGCATAACTGAACGGACGTTGCCTAATTTTTTTGTTTCTTAGTATTAAGACAATGATTACACGTTTTAACTGGTCATTTTCTACACACGTATGCAAATGGTTCATGGAAAGTGGTTCACTGACCCATATATTTCGACGGAGATTCCCTTTTCAACAGTGCCAACAAGCCGATTGTTTTGGCAGATATCTATCGCCAACAGCAGGGGAGTAGTGGTGGATTTTTTACTCGGTTTTTTACTCCGAAAAACCGTGAGAAATTCCCATTCTCTCAAGGTTTTTTTTTTCAAAGAATCACCTTTATTTGTGATCATGACAAAAAATAACCATGTGAGGGGGGAACCGTCGTCGAACTGACAGTTTTTTTACATTATGGAAATGTCACTTCTTGATTTTTTTTATGTGGTATGATGTTTCCTTCAAGTCTGTTCTAAGTCTGATATTGTTAAACTGAATTTATGCTTTCTAGGTTAAGGATCATTTTGCATTTTGCATCTTGCAAATGTTTCCCAAATGAAGACATTTTCTGTCTTGTTGGATATGCCTGTTAGTTTCCTCCCAAATTAAGAAGTTTTCTGTCTTCAATTTCAAGATGTAAGATGGTTATTAATTGTTATTAGGAAATTTAATATGCTTGAATGTTACCTGTAATTTATTTTAAATTTCGAGTTTGGGTATTTAGTGTCAGTTACGTGTTTAGCAGTCCAGAATAAGATTTGTGTCAAAATAGATGTGAACATTTTTACAACTATTAGGTTTAATTCAGCTTATGGTGTAGGTTTACTTTTTATTAACAAAATTCTTAAACTTTAAAGTGTATAGCCAGGATGTCCAGAAGCCTTGAAAGTCGGGACATTTTTTTGAATTTGTTTCGCTTTGAAAATTCGTGTTAAACACCAGTTTTTGCTGAAATTTCAATGTTTGCGTTGAGAAATTTCTGTTAATCGCGAAATAAGCTTTACTTTAATTCTGTAGAAAAGTTTTCATACCATTTGTATAAAATATTTTGGTAATCAGTCGTTGGAGGGTTCTTTGAAATTTAAAGGAATCCCTGAAGTTTTTTCCAGCAAGCTTACTGAACATTTTTTAGCCATGTAACCTTGCGGAGTATTTCCGGCTATGTTAAAGTTTAAACTTAATAAAGTCTGATAACCTAATAATGTAATATATGAAGGGTTTTAAGTAGCACTTGTGTTATCTTGTAATTGAGGATAAGTCAAAGATGTATATAGAGCGAGAGAATATATGGATAAAAGTTATCACTTAGATAATTTGCATTGTTCGAATAAGATATGCTTGAACAACCATAGAATTTGATAGTATTCCTCCATTTCATCACATAATAACAGAAAACAGACTTATTATAATTGATCTGGATGACAGCAGTTCAACAATCTTTTGTACTTCAGTCTCACTAATTAATCCAGGGCTTGTTTATGGGATTGGCTTTTTAGTTTCATAAAAATGTGACCCGCATATAGGATTGTTTAATTCGAAAATAAGTTTTATCCAAACTGCATAATATTCTATTTTGGACTATTAACAAACTCTTCCAGCTGTTTTTTTTTAATGTAGTTGCCAGGTATGCTGGCAATAGACCACCTGTAAATATTATGCCACTGGCACGTTGGGCCTCACAGGGTGTCACTAGTTTAGAAACTAGACTACATAAAGGTAGTTCAACAAGTCTCTTTCTGTTTATCAAATTTCATCTCGTCTTGCTAAACTTAATGATTGAATTAGAAAGATATCCTTAATTGGACAATTGGAGGTGACAAGTCATGAGCATTCTGTTTGACAATGGCTTCTGAAAGATATTTCAATGTATGCACATAAGAAAGTACATTGTTCTTTTATGTAATTATGACATGTCATAAATACATGTTTGATTTCGGTCAAGGAAGAATTTACAAGCGGTGTCTCTAGTTTCGTATTCAAATTCACCAGGCTTGACTGTAAGATTTGTTTTTTAAAAGTTTTATTTTAAAAACATACCCAAATATGGCATACGTTTTGTTTCTGTGACCCATTTGTCAAAATGTATTGACATCAGTCCACACTTGCAATCGTACTAGTTCCTGAAACTCACTGTGAACATTGCTTACTCGCTGTGTTGATTCAGGTGCACTTTTTCAGGTCTTTGCTTCGAGGTCCATTGGTTTATTTGTTGTCCTGAATTGGAGCATTTAATAATAATTTTAATATTTGGCTAATAATGAGATCATCCGGTTTCACATATCCTGGGATTGCCTTTGTTTGGACAATGGTGCACGTTGGTCCACTTAGTTTAGATGTTTCTAATTAATTTAACTTGTAATTAATTGTTTAAAAGATTTTTAATCCAGGAAGAGCTTTCAAGCACTCACTGCAGTTATCACCACAAATTCACTAAACCGTAAAGCAATGTTTTGTTAAATATTCTATGGATCGATAAGCTTTATGTTATCTTGGATTTACGGTCTTTTAATGGATTATTGATCCGATTCTCAGAAGTCTAGATTTTGCAGTTTCCAAGAATGTTACCTTATTCTTTCTGCTGCTTGCATTTTCAAAGTCAATTCTAGAAAATATTGTAATACACTGACATACTTAAATTATACAAGATTATGCATAGACTAAATTCGCCTTATTGCGGGATAACTCTGATTAAATAACTATATTAAATTTAGGCCTTTTTTTGTTATTGCTTCTTATTGCTTCCTTAAAATCTATATTATACCTTGTTAAACTAGATCTCAAAAAGTTCAACTTGTGATAAAGAGTTTTGCCATTGTGAGTAAATTAACTCGCCATTAAGTCGACCAGCCACACAATAGAGCATATATCTTTTAAGCAGAATGGATGTTATGTAGTGGTAGCAACTTAATTGTATTATGATTCATGTTTTTGTTGTATAAATACAAAATAAGCCAATCCCACAGTGATGTTAAGTGGAACTATCACTTGTCTCCTGGTAAATGATATGCAATAAAACAAGTGGCGAACATGTTGTTATAGAGGTTATCACCATAATATTCAAATGTCTGAAAATTCAGAGCATGTTTTCCTGAACATATGTTTCCATATATCAATGAACCTGTAGATGTACGACTAAGTTATAAGACTTGGTTTGTCATTGCATGCCTAGCAGGCTTTTATGTGCTTGACGTTGTAAACGCTTTGCTATTTCTGGCATATTTCACTGTACAACTGTAATCAATTATCCAGATGGTAACCCCAATTATGTTTTGCCTTTCAGGAAAAATGCAGATCTACTTCACAGCCAGAGCCTCAGCATGGAATCCTCGTTCGTCTGCAAGTCGAATTTGATTGCCAATTCTTTAGAGGAATATTCGGCCACCCGGAATGTGCGCACCTTGACCCAGCGCAGCAGCACCCAACCCTTAACACGGATGGAAAAAATCAGCGCTGATGGAGTCGTGGAGGAAACTAGGGGATCCATTGCAGAAAGGTATCAATTAGTCTAGAATCTGGGATCGTAAAAACTTAATCTAAATTCAAAAATTGACTGTAATTAATTATCATTTCTTATGTTCTAATTTGCAGGCTTGCAGCACTTCAAGTCAGTCAACAACAAGACTGGAAAAGACGCCTCGCCAGAACCAAATCGCTGTCAGATGAACAGGACGGAGAAATTAAAAGCCTCATTTCGGATTGTGATATAATGAGGGTATGATCATTGGATTTATTACCTTTAACGTTGTTATAATAATTGCTACTGCATTGATGTTTGAAATAACAATTAATATCGAGTCCAGAATTTTAAATCTAAATGCAATTTTAGTTGTTGTGCATACATTCAGAAAATTTTTAATTTCATTTTTTATCCACTTAGCTTCCTGGAGAGGATGAACCATCTTCAAACATACTCCAGAAGGTATCTTCATTGGAAGTTTCTCAGCAAGGTTGGCGCAAACGAATCGAGGAAAAAGATGCTATCAAATTTACTGTTGCCGGAAAAATGGGTAAACCTAACCCGCCTCTCGAAAGCCCTTTGCTGGAGAGAAAGAAACGCACACCAAAGCCAGTTCGATTCCAGAGCCGCACAGGTAATAGCAATTTGTTGTTGCCACAACATGCTGTACAAAATGACGGAAGTACTATTCATGGATAAATACACATTTTTTTTATTAATATGTTAAAACAAAGTTGGAAAGCAGTTTCTCAATCTCAAAATCTCTGATAACATTTTATAGTACTCTTCAAAGTAACCTTCCAATACAGTGATAATAAAGAAATGTGCAAGTGTACCAAGTGTTTCCATTTTTTTCTACGCTCCTTTATGCCATGTTTATCAAAGATTACACAAGTTTTGCAGTGTCTCATGTCATGCTGGTTTTTATTTGTAATTCAGCTAACCTTCTAGACTTGACCAAAAGCTCCCCTTCTACACCGCTCGCACCACAATCATTGCCTATTGCTAGGAGCAAATCCATGCCAATGCCAAATCCTGCCAAAGGTTATTATAAGAAGTATTTTGTGCAACTCTCAAATTCTTCTCCACCTCCCAATCTTTTCCATGCAGTTTGAAAAGATTTAACGAAAGTTTGATTTAACAGAATCCCCAGAAGAAGAAAATCCCATCAAAGTGGTAATTCCTAAGGCAGACGATGGATTCTGCTCGTTTTTCGAGTCTGTAAGCTTTGACAAGCTGCAATCTCAGAAAATCGATGTACATGAAGATGCCTTCAACGCCATTACTTCGGAATCGAGACAGCTGTAAGCCTTGCTTTTTACTAGTGCCATCCTCCTCATTTATCTTTATAGAGATGCATTTTATCTCTTCAAAATATTTATGCAATCTATTATATTTTATGTATAATTGTAGCTTGGTCCAGAGGCGAAGCGTTCACGTTACTCGCCGACATGCAGGTACCAAAAATCCGTTGAAAACGCTAGCAGCCAGACAGGACTTGCTCGAAGGCTACACCGAAGTGAGAACCGGGATTGCTGAAAAAGAGCTCAAAAGGATAAAAGTCGAACAACGTAAGCACCGAGCACTTTTCTTAATATTACATTTTTTCAAGAAGTAAACCCTAGCAATTGTCTAACTTGCATTCTGTTGTTCAGTGGCTAAGCATTCTGACCTTGCCACTTCGGCACTGGCTGGTTTGGCAAGCACGGAGGATTTCAAGTCTGTCAGTCTGAGGAAGAGCTCCAGCATGATAAACGTACAACTTCTTCCTTATAAAGACCTCATGCTTCTTCAAGTGAAGGGTTGGTTATCCAACATTATTACCGTTTTTACCACGCTGTTTCTCTTGGGTTAATTTTTTCCTGTCTTTCCTCCAGGACGTAGACACGTGCAGTGCCGCCTTCTCGAACCAGCGCTCACTTCTCTCAATAAAGGCGATAACTTTATTCTAGTCACTCCGACCGAGGTTTATAACTGGATCGGCGAGTTCAGCAACGTTATTGAGAGGGCGAAGGTATTCCCACACTGGATTTTCTTTTCAATTGTCAAAAAATGTATGCGGCATTCTCATTTTTGTTTGGTTACAAACTTTAGGGTGCAGAAATTGCGTCAACCATTCAGTCTAAAAGAGACCTCGGCTTCAAGGGTTCAGGAGAAGTGGTTACGTTTGATGAAGAAAAACATACTGGAGGGCGAGGCAAGAGGCGGGACTTTTTCCACCACCTCGGGGGAGAAGATGCAATTGCAGGTTGGTATTGCTTTCAATTTCGGCATGGTTCTTGAATGATTTGGCGTTTGCCTAATAAATAATTGATTCGCACTAGATTCGGGTGCTCCCGAAGAGGACGAAATCTATGAAGCTGCCATTGTAGACACAAATAAAGTCTATGACGTCGAAGGAACAGAACTAGTGCCTTATGAAAAATATTGGGGTTGTTTGCCAAGGATTGAAATGCTTGAAAAAACTAAGGTTTGTTTCCAGAAACATCTAGAGGCAAACTCTGTCATATTAATTTTTTCCACATGAAGCTAAATGTGACTCGGCGATTTTCATCCATGATAGGTTTTGGTGTTTGATTTTGGAAGTGAAATGTATGTGTGGCAAGGCAAGCTCGCTCCGAGCGATTTGCGTAAAAAAGCGGTGAAACTAGCACAGGAGTTGTGGAGCGAGGGATATGATTACACGGAGTGCGATATCAACCCTTTGAATCCATATCGTAATAAAGGTAACGTTTTTAGTCTTAAGAGTAAATAGGGTATTTTGTACAACGTGTATCGTTTAAAGCTTTTTCTTGAAAAATCAACTTCGTTCTTTTTATTTTAAAAACTAGCTACATTGTCATTCAGTAAACAACGACCACCATGGGCCTTATTTGCCAAAGTCAATCAACACATGGAAACCATTCTTTTCCGTTCCAAATTTCTGGATTGGCCAGATATGGAGCGTATAATTAAAGTGAAACGGCAAGATTCCGAAGCCAAGGTAGGGAGGGTCCCAATTTCAATTTATTTGGTGAAACTAAGTAAAATGTCATCACTTCATCAATGTTGTCATTCTAAAATTAGAGCGAAGGCAGCATAGATTTACAGCCATGCGATGCCCAAGCAATGCTGGACACTTTGCCTTCCGAGCCAGATTTGGTGCTAGAGAATTGTCATTTGGGAAGAGGCGTATACTATTATGACGAGTTGGAGAGGCGCCACTGCGACATTGCCACTCTTGGCATCAAAGTGTGGCACGTGTTAGAGTATAACCATAACATCCTACCACTAGAAAGCTGGGGGCAGTTCCACAGCGGGGACACTTACGTCGTGCGATGGCAATACAGAGTTACTGTCGCAGGTACGCTGTATACTTACTGTCTATTTCATTCTTCATGCTGGTGCGAAATCTTTTGAACATTTTGGCAGAATTGCTTAACACGTCACAAATATGAAATGTTTGATTTTACATTTGAATTTGTTCTGGATTAAAGGGCGAGACTTGTCTGGGAAAGTTTCGAAGCATTCCTATCTCGGACGCGAGCGTTGCGCCTACTTCTTTTGGCAGGGGCATGATTCTACAATCAACGAAAAAGGCGCGTCTGCTCTAATGACGGTCGAATTGGACGAAGAACGTGGACCTCATGTAAGTTTTTGTTAATCTTGCATTTTAATAGTGAGCACCACAAAACAATTTTTCTGGCTTTGCTTCCATCTTTGTGAATTTCGTTAATCTTAATAAGAAAATTTAGTTGCGATATAATAATTAACCGTTTCTGAGTTATATTTTAAAGTTAGACCTATCCTTAATTGCAGGTGAGAGTCGTGCAAGGCCAAGAACCTCCTTGTTTCCTCAACTTATTCAAGG
This sequence comes from Julus scanicus, assembly GCA_034698625.1. NCBI lineage: Eukaryota > Metazoa > Arthropoda > Diplopoda > Julida > Julidae > Julus > Julus scanicus. The sequence continues at coordinate 8,117 of JAQGBW010004299.1, forward strand.
GATCGATGGCGGTTCACCTCGGAAAGAGAGAAGATGAAAGCCCGATAGGTACTGCCGCTTGTGTACCCTGCACAATTTTCGAGAAACCAGTGATTGCTTTCGTTTAACGTTTCAATATTGGTTATTATTGTAAACTAGCTCCTTGGAGGCTGTTTGTTGTCAGGGGTGAATTGGAGAACGAAGCCTACATCGTCGAAGTTCCTTGCAGTAAAAGTTCTTTGCGAAGCTGGGCATCATTCGTGCTCGTCAATTCGGAGGAGTGCCTTGCATTTCTCTGGTTTGGAAAGAACGTAAAGGAACACGTGAAGGAAGTTGCCAAATCTGCTTTTGATATTGTAGAGGGAAGGTAAGTCCATAGCAGAGTATATAAGTTAGGACAAATTATTTTTCTCCATCATTTCGTTCATTTATTATTCATTCTGCGTTTCAGGAAACCTCTGGAGTTTGGATTTAAAATTGGCGTGCCGGTGACGGCCAGTGAGGAAATCGAGGGATCCGAAAGCGAGGAGTTTCTGAAAGGCCTCGGCGAAGACTCTGAATGCGACGGTCTTCTGACAGTGCAAGGCAAGCCGAGTTATTTGCCCGGTTTGTTGGTTTGTTGGCGCGTTAGCAGCTGTTTTATCATGCACTAACACCATCATTTGGTATTTCAGATGTGCCTCTGTCAGACTACACGCCTAGGCTGTTTTACATGACCAGTGTTTCTGGCGTTTTTACGGCCACCGAGATCATTTGTAGTTTTTGGACTAAAGAAAAGGTCTGCTCCTATCCATTTCTGCAGACAGAACTTTATAAAGTGCCGCAACCAGGTACAAATTGTGATTGCTTTCACGTGGCAGTGAAGAAGTGTCTTAATTGTTGTAGATTTATTTACCAAATCTTGTCGTCGAAAACCTACAATTTCTGAAATTGTTTCATTTCAGCATTATTTGTGTTGGACTGCGGCGCTGTAGTCTATCTGTGGCAAGGGTGGTGGCCGGAAGCCACGGACGATAACGACAACATGTCCACAGGCTCTGCACACTTGAGGTTCAGTGCCGAGAGGCGGCTGGCCATGGAAACAGTCTTGCAATATTGTTCCGGTAATTCGCCGCCTTGGTATTACTTTCTTTTCTGGTCGTCGGATCAACTTTTAATTAACTTTACGGTGGGTTTTATTTTTAGCAAAAGATTCTGAAAATCCACCAACTGCTTATGCAGTTTGGGCAGGGTTGGAACCTATGGAGTTCAAGCACGTCTTCTCCGAGTGGGAAGACAGACCTGATGTTTTTGAACTTAACATGAGGGTAGGTTGAAACATTTGCTTGACATTCTTAATAAGAAAATATGCCAGAAGAGTTTGCGCGAAAACTTTGAATTAAAGATGTTAAACAAAATTCATTTTCACATCATGCCCATTATGTGTCGCGTGGACTTAATATGCTTTATTTTTGCAGGAAGGACGAGTGGCCGGAGAGAAAAAGCTGGTAAAAGATGTTCTAGTTCAGTTAAAACGTACACGGTACACATTTGCCGAGCTTCAGGAACGTCCATTGCCTGATGGGGTGGATCCCTCTATCCTGGAGTCTTATCTGACGAGCGAAGAGTTTCAAGTAAGTGGACTTGCATATAACCCAAAATCATTAACACATCACGAATCAAATGCATGGCTGATTTAAGTTTAATAATAGTGCTTGGCGATAAGGTTAATACCATGGAGCTTTAAAACGTTTGCATGCCTGCTCATATTATGGGGCTGTTACACTCCAATGACTGCCTTGAAGATCTACTAGTAACACGAATGCTTTAGCTAAAGCCCATGGCATCATGTAGGGAATGATAAATTAATGATTGTAATTTTAAAACCTGAACGGTCATATTCGAATGTTGTGTAGCCTTTCCGGCCTGCTCTCAAGCTTGGCACCGGAAAGTTATAGTGCTTTATAATATTTTCACAGAAAATGCTATTTGAGCTCTAGTTATTTTTGCGTAACTGGTTCTTTTTGGAAGCATTTGCTTTTTCATTTTGCATGCATTTTGGGTGTTTTTCGTTCCTGTGGTGTGGTTTTTGCTTTACCTGTTGATGCAAGTGTTATCGCTGCTGGTTGTTCTGCACGTGAAACATCTTCATTTCTGTGGCTTGATTTGGTGCTTTGTTCGTCTATTATGCAAATAATGTGGTCTACATTCTAACCTGTGCACGAAGGCACGTGCTAATCGAAAACTGCCGACAGCTTTCTAGAAACTTACCTGCGAGTTGTTGTCGTTCTAGGAGGTGCTTAAAATGTCCAAGAAGGACTTCTATGCCTTGCCATCTTGGAAGCAGTTTAACCTGCGGAAGGCCTCTGGCCTGTACTGATTTTCAAGACTCTTCGGAGTAACGAGTGTGGGACGCTTGTTAAAACAGCAGCAAGTTGGAAGTCTTGCCTCCTGGAGGAAAGCTTCTCGCCTGTTTTGGGCTCAATATCCTCTCGCCCAGTAATACGGGGTTTGCCATGCAAATCCTTTCAAATCACTCAAGAGATTTGTATTTCTATTTTTTTATTGCATCGCGTGGCTTGCTCGCTTTCCAGCCAAGCCTACGGTTCGGCGAGCCGAACGCGATTTTACAGCCGCACACTTGTCGGATGTCACGTCTAGTCCGAAGCCTCCTTCGATCGACGTTTGGCGTAAATAAAACGCTTGTAAGGCTTCCACTACACTGTCTTCAATGCCAGTTTTGAATTGGCTTCGACGGCTTGCCGGGGTCTGAGACCTTTTTTCGCCTTAAATAATTGTAAATACATGCGTTGCGTGGAATAATCTGGCGCTAATCTGTGATCGGAGATAGTGCCTTCATCCTCTATCCTCGTTTCTGGCTTATGCAATATCCGAGCCCAGAGCCATGGAACGCTAAATCGAGCTTTTGACAATGTCAACGGTCAGAGTTGGTGGCATTAACTCTGGCGAGCGGAACTAGAGAGCTGCAAGATCGCCGCTCGTTCAACTAGTCAGGTAAACGAGTGTCCGAACAGGATTCGCTCAGCACTAAACGACGACTAGACACCAACTCGGTGCTACAAATCCTATGGAGAGAAAACTGACCACAGGCATCGTACTTGATAATTTATATACAATGCTGCTTCTTGGACGTTTGTCGTCCGATCCGGCTATGCGTCTTTCTTAAAGATGCCAAATGTAAATAAAGCAGTTAGTGATACTCGAGCGTCCATTAGCTCGTTTCAGAAGATCAACTCTGATGCTGTGGAAATGGACAGAAAGAAATCTGGTTACTCTTCAAGGCTCGAAGAACGCACTGGTGGTCGGTTGGCATTGCCTACTATTATTTATACACCTTTCCGATATATTGGAGACTATACAGATATTTTGCGTGGACGTTTTTAGACCCATTTCCGCCTGGCTCTTGAAGGCGGAGTTTTAAGCCTTGTAAATATACACCATCGCGAATTTCTAACAGTTCTTATAATGTGCTCAAGTTTTAACTTATATTTGATTGCCGTTTTATAACAAATGGACGCGTAGGCCGATGGCGAGGAAATTTGCGAGTTGCCAACAACGTGAAACTGTCGACGCGGCTGCATGGCAATTCGCCGTTGACCTATATGGCATTTTCTTGTAGTCAAACTTTTCTGTAAAGCTTAATAAAGTGATGCGTGAAATGTTATTTTGTTGTTATCTGGGTTTTTGTCCATTTTAAACTCCTTTCAGGAAAAATTGTGTAATTTTATCTTTGGACCACACTGTCAACACAAAATGCTCTTTTTAACGGTTTTAAAACAAAAACTTACTTAATACATGAACAGTGCAGTAATTTAAAATATTTCAGATAGGCGATTTTTGGTGGAAACAATTATGTGGATCCAACTTTGCGAGTTTTGCAAGACCATCTAAAATTTGTTATGCTTTTTTTTTCACAAATTATTTCTGTTAATTTGTTTATTGTGCATTTTTCCCCCCCAAACTTCTGAAAAAACAATGCTTTGAAGCTGTCAAATAACAGTTGAATTGCCTTATTTATTATGTGAAGCCATGCAAAGTTGAGTGCACTTTCTTCTGTTGTGAATATGCTCCCAGATTCTTGAATACTGAAATTTAAGAAACTGTTAACTGTTACTGTTCAGGAAAGTATTCCAGACTATTGATTAATCAAACGAATAATCTGCTCATTTGAAAAGTGGCAAATTTAACAATGACTAGCCTCTACTGCTCGATCACATCTTTGATGTGTAGTGTTCCGTAAGCATGCAAAATCAGCTTTGAAACAAAACTCATGAGTGTTTTCGATTCTCAACATGCAATTAAAATAGAGACTGTTGCTATATTTTAATTTATCATTTATTTAGTACTTATCTCGTAACCCGAATCTGAAGTAATCACAAATAGTTATATTTTGATACGAATCCACATACCACTTAAAATAACGCGCAACAGCCAGATGGAGCGGAGAGCCCCGTTCCTCACAAAGGGTAAGTTTTATCTTTTAAAAATAAGAACCCATTATTACTAAAACAGAGCTAATTGAGAAGTCTGTAGAATCCTAGAAATAGTTTGTACTCCAAATAGCGACATTAAATATCTCGTAAGCTAGCCTTTGAGGGAGGATATGATCGAAGGTAATTACAAATATAATCGTAGGGATTTTTTTTTCCATGCAAAGGTGCACACGAAAATGGGCGTATTATGGAAAAATAACACTGATTTCCCCTCCATCTAACCCCTGGACTCCGTATTGAGATGCTAACGAAATCATAGCATGCTATAGCCCCCTGGGGGCACTAGGTTCTCGTTTACTTGTAGTAATTTAATGCACGATACTAGGCCAGAGTGGGGCTTGCTTTCCGTCATCGGCACTGAGTTATTGGTAACTAGTTTTCTCACTAAGAAAAATCGGTTTGTCGTTCACGTGCTCGCAAAGAGCACCTAGATTCTTCTCGAGAGCTCGGAGAAACCCTTCGAAGCTCTAAAGAGCGCAAAAAATCGTCTCCAGCGCTGCGACCGGAAGCCTCATCCCCTCAAATTCAGCATGAAGTATACATTTATGCATGTTGAGGCAATTGTCGTGCGATTGATTAAAAGCGCCACAATAGCGGAAGCCAGCCAGGTCGTCATCTCAAACGCGTCTTGGCACGATTCCTCCAAATGTCCATTCTTGCCCGAAGAACTGCATCTCATATTTCCAAGTTCAAATTGGACGTGGAGCAAGAAAAGGACTCTGCACATGAGTCGCTAAGAGACAGTCTCTCGTCGGTGTCTCCGTCCTGGGAGGTTAGCGTATGCGCGGAGAACTTCATGTCCCGCCGGAAGTCATCATACAGGATCCCACGGCCCTCGATGAACTGCCTACTCTCCAGGTCGGCCTCGTTGGCCAGCGAGTGAAGGGAGCCATAGTTTCTGTTGTCGTCCTTGGTGTAGGAAAAGCCTCTGACATTTTCGAAGGCGTTGGACTTGTTGTCGTTGCGGACCGACGTCCGACCATCTTCCTTGGAGCAGCTCTTGTCACTGAGAATCTCGACAGATCCAATGTCACTGACTGAAGTAGACATCGTCTCCAGGAAGTCGAAGCTGGCCACCGCTTCCTGCTCCTTCTCGCCGTAGCGGTAGTAAAAGTCCTTGCGGTCCAAGATGGACGGGCGGTGCTGCGGGATATAGCGGACGACGCACTGTTCTCGGTCGGCAGCTGCAAGAATGGAAAAAAAAAATGTCAGTCACTGACTTTCAGGAATTTTGTATTGTGGGCAAAGCCACTGTTTCTTTAGCTGTTATGTATGTAAGTGGCTGAACAGCCTGAGACTACTGGCTGAATCACTGCATAGCTTATTTAGCTTATTTTTTCTAAGAATGTTCCGTGCTAATATAATTAACCGACCACATTGTGAATGTGTCACAACAACTGTCATGAAGTAACTGGACAGTAGAGCTCAAAGGCTAAATAAGCTATGCAGTGATTCAGCCTTTGAGCTCTACTGTCCAGTTACTTCATG
>JAQGBW010004300.1:0-14075 GCA_034698625.1 Julus scanicus
ATCAGCTCGAAATTTTCGAGCTGATCAACGTAAATTATCGACGTAAATTTCGACGTCGACCAGTTTTCGACCAGATCAACATTGATTCGATTCGACGAGTCATTTCTGACTGGGTATAAGGAGGACTATTTTCGCCAAACATTCATTGTAATATGAGCAGCCGTTGACTGCAAACCTCTTGTCATTATTATTCCAAGTATACTCGTGAATAAAAAGACTGTCATTTTAAACGAATTTCCCTGAAAACTATCTTCACTTTAAGTTAAGCAGTTTTCTCCATTTCAGCGACCTAAGGCTTAAAGTGTTAAGCTGATCGTTAGATACCCTTTTACTTTACCCTTCCACCGCCATTAACTGGGTCACTTACGCCTAGGGCTGACCAGCGCGATACCGGATACGATAAGTCAACCTCCGCACCGCGCCTCCGTCTTAGGCTTAACGTTTCTCTACCGCTGGGCTAACCCCCGCTATAGAGCAACCTCCTCCTGCCTCCTAAAACTACAGCTACCGACACGACCTCTTCATCCGCTGGCTTGATCACCCAGTACTATAAATACCCGTCGCACGAACCGTCCGCCAGGAAATGATAACCCTCTTGTGGGACCTTTCCTGAGGAACGAGCCACCAGTTATCCTTGTAAACTCAACAAAAATGTGATTATGCCAACATTCAGTAATAATGTGAGTATGTAAATTATAATATTTTGTGCAATATGCGATATTCAGCTCAAGGCCTGTGCAAAACCTGTCAAGAATGCAATTTATCCAAATTATATACTGCAATGCAATACCTAAATTGGACAGTTTTGCTGCATAAGATTGTAGTGCACTTGAAGTGCAAAAGATTAGCGCATTTCCTGCTGTATAACTGGATTTTTCGAACTATTTCATATTTTAGTAATGAAAACTACACATCTTGTGCAGAAAATTTTGCTGTTTTGCTGCTAACAAATTGGACTCTAACTGCTAAACAATGCATTTTTCAGGCTTAAAAACTGCACTCATGATAGTGCAACAAAATTTGTCAGTTTGCTACTGAAAAATTACTCTTATTAATGAAAGCGGCAGTCTTAATGCAGAAAATTAAGATTTTTCGGGAATAAAAACTGTACTTTTAGTGCGGAAATTTGCACATGTGTTGTAAAAAATTAAGCCATTTAGGCAACAACAACAAAATGTGCACTTTTGTTGCAGAAAAAATGCATTTATACTAATGTGTTATTTTACTAATGTGCATAATGACTTTACAATAAAGAAAGTAAGCTTTTTGCAAATTGTGAAGAACATTATACATTGAAACTAGTATTTTCGTCACTAACTTGTTTCAGAGGTGTGGACAATAGTCACACAGGGACAATAGTCACAATGCAGATGTTTCTGCCATTGGGATTTACAAACCATATGCTAGAGGCCAAATGTTTAGGACAATAAATTGATATGCACACATTATGGATATGGTGAAACAAATGGATGTTGCAATGCATGTTTATTAACATGTAAAAGTAATTTAAATTAAATGATGATTAATAACATAGGAATAAAAGCAAATACAAATATTCTTTGTGCAAAAGCCTGCATTTTTTAGAAATCATCCCTGGACATATGTTTGGCATCACAAAAGATTTCTGCTATATTACAATTCTTCAGCTAATATCGAGTGGGATAACCATGGATTTTAATAACTGCTGCACATCGCCTTGGCATCGAATCAACCAGATGCTCACTCCTTTATACCCTTAGCACACTTGCCTCTGGATACATGGTCCAACCTACAATTCTGTGTACAATCACATTGCATCCAACTGAAGGCTCCTTCACACATTCACGTTTTGCCTACGTTTCTGCCTTACGTCGGAAGTCTGACGTCAATAGCAGACAACTATGGCACGACTCGAGTGAACGCAAGGCCACGCAAGTGGAATAGGATCGTTTATATTTTGGACCAATGGGAAGAGAGCTGAAAAAAAGCAGACGCCCTTCTCTTGCATCGTGGATACAGAGGTAAGTACATTTTATATTCAATAGATGGCGCTGCAAGCTACCACAGAACGTTAATGTGTGTAGGGTGTTGCCGTAATTTTCAAGCCGTATGGATGCCAAAACGTAGCAAAAGCGTGGATGTGTGAAGGAGCCTTGACAGTTGTCACACTAGCTGTGATTCTTGACCTAATCAAAATTGTTATGGTGCACTGCATTGTGGGAATGAACAATGTGACACCCTCACATGTCACTGTTTTCCCTATGCCTATAGCACTTTTTCTTTATTATCTACATGTGTTGACAGACAGCAAGAACGTGGGGCTGGCTGTAGTATTAACTTGGTCTGCTGTGGACCACAACTTAAAACAAGGTAAATGATTTGCACAGATTATGACTAATTGACTTTAAACACCTTTACACTGCACTTTATTCAAAAATATTGCAGATTTGATAACTGCAGTTTCCATAATACCTTTTATCCTATTAAACAAAAACCTTGAGTTTTACTGTAAACCTGCAGAATTACTACAGTTTTACAGCAGTTATAGAATATAGAAATACATTATTACTACAGTATTACACAAAAAACAGCAGTTGTTCATGAAACCTGCAGTTGTTTGTTTCATACAACTGTAAAATAACTGGAGAGTAGGTTTAAAGTTATTATGGAAACTTCAGTATATTTGAAGATAGTGCAGTAAATTTTCTGCTAGAATTTGGTGTGTTTTAAACTCTCCTATATGTTTGATATCCTGAACACCATCACGTAAATACATAAAAGGAGATGAAAATGTGCCTTTATTTAACGTACACTGCACATGATCTTTCCCATTTAAACATGCAAGTAGAGCCATCCAACTTCAAGCATTTTTGTTTGATCACAATTTGCTTAATTATTTAGTTTATTTAGCAAACGTTATTTACTAAACCAAACCCATGTGACTAATTATAATGTAGCAGACGTGAATGAATGCAGAATGTTCTGTTGGCTGTTTGTTAGTAAATTTGGACCTGCTGTATTTCATTGTTTTTACGTTTTTATCACTCATAGAAATGTCGGATGACACTCACGCTTTGATTTCTCTGTGTGGAGAAAACCAGTCTTCTTCACAGTATGAAGTGAAACAGACATGTGTTTGAAAAAATGCATGTAGAGATGGCTACAGTGTTTCATCGGAGCCACACAGCTGCTGCAATTAAGACAAAGATTGTGAACCTCACAAAGAAATACAGGTATGTGGTATAGTGGAGTATGTTAGTTTAGCTGCTTGGCCACGTCATAATACCTCTATTCATTTACCTCAGGCAGGAAAAACTAAAGCTGAAATCTGGTTTTAGTCCCTCATCATGGAAATACTTCAATGAGATTCATGCCATTCTTGGCAGTCTGCCATGCAACAACAATGCTTTGATGGTGGAAAGCAGTCCAGTGTGTAGAATGTTGAGGAAACTGCAATACATTTTCAATCATTCATTTGTCTCTCACCACATCACATATTGCCTTCATTTTGTTCACGTTATTGTTGATTTAGGATGCTGGGGTCATGACTGCCAACGTAGCTGTCCTTAACAATGACACAAAAAGCGTGTCACCGGACATGGGTTCTCCTTGGAGCAGTGTTGACATAAACGATGCCACCACTGATCTGGAATTGAGCACTCAGGGGAAGCCCTCAGAACGTGATGCCGCCTTTGCTGTTATTCACCGCCAGCCAAAGCGTCTCCGGGTTGCAACCTCAGGCCAATAGCTTAGAACATTGGTTGAAAGGCTCTGTGACCAACAAGCTAGACTGGAGAGTGTGCAGGATAGGATGGAGACAGTAATGAGCAACTACTGCAATGCTGCTCTGGAAGCATTCATAGACCATACCGAGGTGCAGCGGCAAAACCTGGAGCTAAACAAGAGCATTTTGGAGGTTTTCAAATCGCACATGAATACGTACGTTTCATTTTACATTACTTTTTATTATCATTTTACAACATGATCCATTAAGTTAATCGAAGTTTTCATTACAGATGAATGAAGAGTTAATGTCATTTTAACTCATTATATCTAGTCAAATATGTTAATTGAGGACATTTCGTTCAATTGAATGAAATGATGACTTCATTTAAGTCATTATATTTATGTTTCTAAACCCTAATCAATTGTGTGAATTGAATGATTTAGTATTATTTATTATTATTTATTATGATTATGTTTAAACCCTGATCAATTGCGTGAATGAATGATTTAGTATTATTTATTATTATTTATTATTATTATGTTTAAACCCTAATCAATTGCAAGAATTGAATGATTTAGTATTATTTATTATTATTATGTTTATTACACCACTTGTGCAAATTTATATTTTTATAACACTCAATTACGTGAAGTATTGTTGATTCTTTGAAATGCTTAAACATTTTAATCGATTTTACCCTATTTTATTTGATTTGTATATTACAATCACTGAAGATAAATGCCTTTTTTTGTAAACATGCATTTGCACTAATAAATTTGTTTAAAAGCAAACTGTTGTAATGTATTATTGAATTAATTTCTGGTTAACACCAGCCTTGCCATTTAAAGTATATTGCCAACATATAGTGAAGTAGTGCATGGCAAACCGAAAACTCTTTTACATTTGCAGTTGTTAACGTTTTTTTTGTCATTCCATCGCTACACTATTTTGTCTACAGTGATGACTAGTTAAAAGCAAAACATGTTGTATATCTTATTAAATAAGCAATGATTTTATTGCTAATAGAACTTACATTTGATTCAATGGTACATTGCTCTTCAATGCAAAAAATCGAACAAAAGCATTTCGGATTCTTGTAGGGCCAATATCGTTTTGCCCTAATAAACATATTGTATCCTCAAGGTCTGGTTCTTCAAGAACCCGTGAAACATCACAGGGATCACTCATTTGCTCACACATGTTGTGTAGAGTGCAGCAAGCTTGAGCAATTGCCGAAACATTGATTAAGTCATATTCCATTGCTTTATGCAGTACCCGGAATCGTGCTTTGAGGTGCCCAAATGCATTTTCAATAATGCGCCTCCCACGGGACAGGTTGTAATTGAACTGTCTTTGCTGGATTGTGATATTGGCATGAGGGAAGGGCTTGAGCATATATTCTGTGAAGGGAAAAGCGGAATCTGCTAATATCACAGGTCGAACAAAGAGCCCTGCAATATCTTTCATCGAATGCTGCAATAATGGATTATTAACTAACAATTTTGGCAAGCTGGATCTATAAAATACGTTGGCATCATTATTCCTGCCAGGAGATCCAACATTGATGTATGTGAAGCAATAATTGTGATCACACATTGCTAGTTGGATGATGCTATAAAACATTTGTAGTTATAATAGTCACATGCAAATTCCTTTGGGGGTCCAACTGCAATATGGCAACCATCCAGTGCGCCAAAAGTGCCCCTCCAAACTAATAACCCCTCCAAACTTATAACCCATCCAAACTAATAACCCCTCCAAACTAATAACCCCTCCAAACTTATAACTCCTCTAAACTTATAACCTCTCCAAAATAATAACTTCTCCAAAGTTATAACCCATCCAAACTAATAACCCTTCCAAACTTATAACTCCTCTAAACCAATAACCCTTTCAACTTCTAACAATATTTTATTTCAAATAAATTTTGGTTAGTTTGGGGCATACAATATTTCGTTGTCCTCCATCTTGAAATGTAAACTGAAATGGTGTTACAACTTTTAGGGTGAACAACGTCGGTGTGAATATAGTGTTGCTGGTAGCCAAACCAGGATCCACCACAGAGTTCTGCATAATGACAGACTTCAGAGCCCTGAACAAAGTGACAGTACCAGATTTCTATTTGCTGCCCAAGATTGATGATCTCATCTCCCGCATGATGGGAAAGAAATTCATGACGTCCATGGATCTGACCAATTGTTAATGTCAGATCCCCATCAGTGATGATTTGCAAAAGTACTTCACTGTTACTCCGCTTGGGACATTTTGCTACACCAAGATGCCCATGGGGGCCAACAACTCGGCAGCACATCGTCAACGAGTAGTGGACCAACTATTGAAATGGCTACCTGAGGTGTTGGTAGTTGTCTACCATGATGACCTCCTAATCGACAGCAATACTTTTAAACAACACCTCTTTGACGTCCACAGGGTTTTGGAAGTCATTCAAGACCACAATTTTGGACTTAAGAGGGAAAAATGCAATTACTTCGTACAATCTCTTAAGTTTCTGGGACAAATGATCTCTTTATGGGAATCAGCCCTAACCCAGATAAAGTGGCAGCCATCATGGATTTTCCATATCCTGGCAACATAAAACAATTTCGCTCATTTTTAGCATCCTGCAAATGATTTGGTAAATGTATATAAAATCTATCTGCAGGGGCGACTCCCCTTCACCATTCACTAAATAAGGATGTCCCATATCAATTTGACGATGCTTGTTGCAATGCAATAAATCAGCTAAAAACTTGCCTTACCTCCACTCCAGTATTGGCTCAACCAGACTTCACACAAGGATTCCATCTATACAGATGCCATTCAAGATGCCATGGGAGCTGTCTTAGGGCAAGGCAATGGCGAGGAGTTCCACATTATAGAATACGCTTCAAAATTATTCTCGCCAGTGCAGACAAACTACACCACAGAGAGATACTCTGGCGGTACTATGGGCCATACAAAGATTTAGAGGGTACATCGATGGACTGACATTTGTGGTACATACAGACCATGCTTTCCTCAGGTCAATTCTGGCCACCAAAGAACCAAGAGGACGCAACGCAAGATGGATCATGGAGATCCACCAGTACATCTTCAACATACTGTATGTTCCTGGGAAACTAAATGTATTGGCGAACATGCTATCCAGGACATCAGACAAGGTGGAGCCAGTCGTCCTGATCCACCAATTCCTATCAGATAAACAGCCGTTGACAGCAGTGGATTTTAGGAATATGCAACTTCCGGATGAAGATTGTGTCGATGCAGAGGAGCCCCAACTTATGGTACCTGAACTCCTACAAGTGCAAGTCATACATTGGAACCACAACCTCCCTCAGCAGGACATCCAGGAGTATTTTCAACAATCCAAAGAATAACCCAGAAGTACTACTGGTCAGGATTGCGGCAGCAGGTTAAACAACACATCTCCCACTGTGAGGAATGTCTAAAATACAAACCGTTAAATCAACTAGACTCCACACCAATCTCATCCCCCACCATACCACCCAGGTTTGACTGCCATTATTTACCTGGTTGGAATATTCCCCAAAACTCTGCGGGGATATACTTATGTCTTCTCAGCCATTGACATTTGTACAGGTTTCACCGAACTCTTTCCAATAAAGGATGCCATGAAGGAAACCATAATCAAGGTGTTTATCGAGCAAGTTTGCTAACAGTATGGAACGCCAAGGAAAATCTAATGTGACAACAGACCACAATTCATCTCATCAGTGATGGAGCAAGCATCCGTGGCAATAGGATTCCAAATCCAAAGAGTGGCAAACTACCATCTGCAGGCAAATCCAGTGGAAAGGAGACATCGAGACCTAAAATTAAAATAGGCCCTTGTGGTAGATCAACAGCATACTGTTTGGGATCTACACATGGCGGCTGTGCAGTGGGTGATGAATATGGCCACCAACAACATAGGGCACTCCCTGTTTTTCCTTACCTTTGGAAGAGCACCACGGAGTCCTCATGAAAATGTGTTTGGTTTTAGCGAGTTCTGTGCTGATCCATCGTTTGTCAGACATGTTTTCGGACTTTCTATTAGAGCTGTTGGCAACTGCACAGGAAACAAAGAATGGACTAGAAAAGGCACAAGACAAGCGCAGATTAAAACATAATCAAGAAGCGATATTTCCAAACTTCAATTTATTAGATCGTTCTCTTAAAGAATCGAGCGCGCCGTTGCAGCACAAGGAACCTAACAGCAAAACTCAACCCCAAAGAAGAAGGGGTGTTTGAGATAATTCACGTAAGAGGCCTTACATTTTTCGTGATTAAGGACACCCTCAATGGCAAAGTCAAAGGGGTATTCAATGCAAAGGACCTAGTACATTTAAACATAGACCATGACGAAATGCGGCAACCTCCGCAACAGATTGCAACTCCCGCACCAAAGGTCAACCCTAAGAAAACTACGCAGCAGCTGCATAGAAAACCTCCAGGACAACCCAAAAAAGCAATTTAACCTGTGGCAGATCTACTGAATCATTACAATCAAAAAGTTTTAAAGGCAATTGCCAAAGAATTGCAGGAAAACTACGGAAACAGATAATTAAAGAACACGAGCCGAAACAGGGAAATGATGCAATGGATGATGTGGTCAACAACAGTTTGGATAATGACAACAATAATCAATTAACCAAATCAGGACAAACCATCATCAAACCATTGCGATTCCAAGCAGTCATAATGCATGATCTATCAGAGGCCAAGCTGAATTGTTTTGAAGATTTTTCAAAACCTGTGATACTTAAATTCTGGGATTTCATATGAAAATACATCCATCAACAAGAAATGTCCGAAAAACAGCAGTTACCTATCAAGTATGCCTGCTCATTTGCCACAATCTTACCTTTTGTGGATTTAAAACAGCTAAACTTTCATCATCATGAAAGATATAATGTGCCACAAACTTTATTTTACAAAGTAGGTCAAGCGGCACACGTTCTTATTGAACAGGGATGGTAAAGAAACCAGGGCAGAAATTATGAATAATTTTTCAGCCCGTTTTTATAATAATGGCAAATTATATCTCCAAAAATAACGTAACCTCGGGGGATCCCGACCCTAATGTTACTCTAGCACGCAATACGTCTAGGGAACGATTCATTTGTTGTTCCTGTGCCATATTCTTATGAGTCTGTAACAAGTAAATGTAGGCATCGTCCTCCACTGATGGACAATTCTCCAATTCTGGTACTGGATACCGACTCAGACAATACACATCCACGTGCAAGCCCCCTTTTTTATATTCAACCTCGTAAACGAACTCCTCCATTTTAGCCGCCCATCGACCCAGACGGTTAGAAGAATTTTTCAGAGAGCGAAGATAACATAGGGTGTGGTGGTCAGTGACAATAGTCACCTTATTAAGATAGAGGTAGTGTCAAAATTTTTCGGCTTCCCAGACTATTGCTAACGCCTCCAACTCAGTCACTGTATATCGTGTCTCCAGAGGTAATAAAGCCCTACTAGCAAATACTAAGACCCTTTGGTCTGCCTTACTGCCCTGATACAGGATAGCTCCCAACCCCACATGTGAGGGGCCATAAACATGGCCAAAATGGGTGCCTTACATAAAGCCTCTTATAGTCGACAAAAACTGTCCTCACATAAGGTGGACCATACAAATGGGACACTCTCCCGCGTTAGATTAATCAGTGGTCCAGTAATTACTGCAAAACCCTCCACAAACCGACGATAATATTCACAGAGACCCAAGAAGCTTTTAACTGCCCTACAAGTCTCTGGTTTTGGAAAATTTTTTACTGCCACTATTTCATCCGGGTCAGTGGCTATGCCTTGAGCACTGACCACATGCCCCAAATAACGGTTCTAGGACATTTGGTCAACGGACCATTAGTCAATGGACAGTTGATCAAGGACGATTGGTCAAGTGGACTGTTGGTCAAGGGTAATTTCGTCAAGGGACAGTTGGTCAACAAAACAAATTAAATTCCATTTTTATATCGAAATTGTTCATATTTTAATCACAATTATCCTACCCGGGTGGAAAAGTTGAGTTTAGCCATATATGGCCATGTATAAAACCATATATGGAAATGTTAATATATAGCGACATTATATATGGACCATATGTAGACATAACCAAATATGGCCAAATTATTTAAAGCTGTATATGGATCCATATTTGGCCAGTTATGGATAAGTATAAGACGATATATAGACATATCGATATAAGGCCAAATTATATAGAACTATATATGGCGCCATATATGACCACCCCCAAAGGAAAAATACTTACACGGATGTTTGGATATCAAGAAAAATCATTTGGATTTTTATGGATATCCATTTTACTTTCATCTATCATGGATATCTACAAAAATCATATGGATTTATATGGATAGCCATTTTACTTTCATCCATTATTATTTATATCTACAAAATTCATATGGATTCTTGTGGATATCCATTTTACTTTTAACCATTATGGATATCCACAAAAATCATATGGATTTTTATGGATATCCATTTTACTTTCATCCATTATTATGGATATCCATATAAATGTAAGCCATCATGATGGATATCCATAAAAGCTTTATCCATTGTAATGGATATCCACATTAATTTTAATGTGCAATTATCATTAGAATATCCATAAAATAACTGCATTTATGGATGTATAGATATCCATTAGCTATGCAGTTATCTGTATATGGATATCCATACAAACCCAAGTGAAAATTCCCATACAGTCCCACTGTGTGTGTTGTTCTATACCAGAATATAATAATGTAAGAGAAATCACTTTACAAAAATGTTGGTAATTTCCATTAAGTTGCATTCAAACGCATATATGGACTATCCATATATGGCCCATATACAGTTTTTCCACCCGGGTAACCTAACCTAACTTAGCCTAGCCTAACCTAACCTAATCAACTGTCCCTTGACAAAATTGCCTTTGACCAACTGTCTCTTGACGAAAGTACCCTTGACCAACAGTCCACTTGACCAATCGTCCTTGATCAACCGTCCATTGACTAATCGTCCATTGACCAAATGTCCGGATACTCAAATAACGGACCTGCTTGAACTCAAAAAAAATTTGGATGGCTTTAAACGAATGTTATGTAATACTAACAAATTAAAAATAGACATTAAACGCTCCAAAAACAATGAGAACGTAGGGGCAAATACAATTATGTCATCAAGATAAATAAGGCATGCCTCCCATTTCAACTGCAAAAATATCTGATCCAGTCCCCGCTGCATTGTAGCTGGGGCATTGCATAGACCAAAGGGCATACGAGTGAATTCAAAATGGCCCTCTGAGCAGGAAAAGGTCGTTTTCTTCTGATCCTTGCGGCTCATAGGGACTTGCCAGTATCCGGACATCATATCTAGGGTCGCGAACCATGCCGAACCCTGCATCGCATCCAAAGCATCATCAATTCTTGGCAAAGGATAGCTATCCACAATGGTATTCTGATTCAATTTGTGGTAATCAACGCAAAATCGAACAGACCCGTCGTTCTTTTTTACTAACACCACGGGACTTGAATACTGACTTTTACTGAGCCTGACCACTCCCTGCTCCAACATTTCAGTTAGCTCTTCCTTTACTATCTGGCCCACTTTTGGAAACAAACGCCTAGGTGCAATATACACAGTAGGACTATTTCCCGTATCAACAAAATGTGATGGTAATTTACTTAACCTCAATTCCTGAATGGACAGTGCAAATACCTGCCGGAATTTTAATAACAATGAACGCAATTCTCTAAGCTGACCCTTTGACAAAGTGGGGCCAAAATTTAGTAATGATTCCAATAACATGTTATCTGATGAGTCGTTCAAAAATCTCAACGGGGATCCAATGTCCGCTGTCTTAGGCACCACAATCGACTCCGGCTCCTGTATTAATGATACCACTGCAATCATGGCACCCTCCTCCAATGCCAGTGTTTCGCCTGTCAAATTAGCAACCTGAAAGGAACAACGACTATTAGTTATAGACATGATTCCTCGCGCTGCACGCGCCGAGGTATCTTCCAACGGAAGTGCCTCAACAAGCATAAGATCACCTTCATGGTCTTCAGATGGCAACATACACATAACAAATGATTCTGAACACGGTGGCAATACGGTTGGTTGTAACAACCGCACTGACAATTCAGCACTGGCTCCTTCAATTCTTTGGAAGACAAGGGCACCTCTGCTGATGTGGTCTCAGATTGATCCTCCTGTAGGCCCGAAACCTTTGGTTCTTCAATACAGGCAAAGGGGAATTGCTTCAAAGGTGCATTTTGATAACAAAATGAGTGAGAACTTGGCAATATCACCAGTCCCATTCGATGGCAAAAATCCCATCCTAACAAAGCCACCTGTTTAGGATTTTCCAGAACCTTAAACCGATGCACACATTGGCGTCCACTAACCGTTATTAACGCCTCTGTTCACCCAAAAACCGAATGTCATTTTGCGAGACGTCATAGAGGCGTCGTAGAGATCTAACCGGCAGTAACTCCAAATCAAAATTAAGTCAATAATCCTCAGATAATACTAATAATACCACACCAGTATCCACAGTCATTATTGCAAAACGACTACTAATATTCATTAACACTGTTGGAGACGCTGACCAATCGTCCCATGTATCATGCAACGCTCCCACAACTAGCTCCACCGCTATCACTGCCAAAGGGGAGGTAGGCAAATCCTCCAACACAGATGTCGATAACTCGCCTGACACTGAACCAGTCTCTGGAGCGTTCATGGATGCAACTGAATTCCATGGTGCCTTTTTCTTTGGACAATTTCTTCGGATATGTCCTAGCTGCTGACAGCCCCAGCAAGCCATTTGGGCCAGTCCTGGGGCTTTCTGAGTTCCTGCCGGGGCAACTGCTGTAGCCGATGATTAAAATGTCGGCGGGGCCCATGCTGCCAGAGGTCTACAAAATGCATAGGATTCTTCCAATGTTATCAACGCCAACCAAAGGTCATCTAATGTCAAAAACCGCCTGCCCCCTAAGGCTATCTGGTAACACGGCAATAACCTGGATAATACGACTTGGACTGTATCCATCACTGGTGTTGTGGGATTTAAGGAATGTGCCATTGCCAACATTTCAATAAAGTAGCTATGCACAAATTCATTTGGCCCTTGTTTTCTAGCCACCAATTGGGGCCATGGCAAACTTAGTAATTCCTGGCTGCGTGTTTCAAACCATTTAGCTGCTTGTCCCGCCAAATGGCCTCGAAGTTGATACGGATAAGCTTCAGTCGGGAGGCTGTCTGCCCGCAAGACGCCTTTAAATGTGTTTAAAAATTCCGAGACGTCCACAACTCCGTCATACAAGAGTCCTGGTGGCCGCATGTTCACAATCACGGGGCCATAGGTTGCCAACTGTGGTCTCTCCATATTACGCGCTGCCACTGCGCCCCTAGGCATACCAACAAATATTTCTGGTTCTTGAAACGTTTTCATACCAGCAGGTCGCCCCATCTGATGTCCATATATGACGTGATTGGCATGTCTACAAATCACATGCGGATCCGCCCCGTGCTTGTAGGGCCAACTGCCATTTTGCAGTAGGGTCTGCTGCCATTTCATGTCCACGATCAGCAATTGGTGTAGACTGGGCCACCAGCCCACTAGGTCCAGGCAAGGGATCCATAATCATAGTTATTTCCCTTATTGGCATTTGTAAATGCCTGCGTATGGATAGCATATGCTCTGTCTTCCATGGTTATCATAAAGTTTCACATGGATCGATAGTTGGTGAACAAAACCCAACCTTCACCATGTAAGGGCGTAGCACAACTCAGGTTGACCAGGAAGAACAAACGCGAACAATGTTTTCTTATAAACTGATTTAATTAAAACGAAGTATTAAAGAGTAACGTTTACAAAAAATAACTGCCTGTAACTTCCAGGACTTTACTTACATAAGAACTCAAAAACCTGCAAGCAAAATAAACAGGC
Source organism: Julus scanicus (assembly GCA_034698625.1). Taxonomy (NCBI): domain Eukaryota; kingdom Metazoa; phylum Arthropoda; class Diplopoda; order Julida; family Julidae; genus Julus; species Julus scanicus. The sequence continues at coordinate 13,674 of JAQGBW010004300.1, forward strand.
AGCTGATCTCTCCCGATTGGGCCCTGTAAAACATTGACAACCTTTCCAGGTCCAAGCTCGCCTAATATACCTTACAACACCTGGTGGCGAGTTTGGCCTGAGATTACGCCATCTTCTGGAACATTCTCAATTATGCAATCACACATGCTTTTTACAATTAACACATTCCACTAATTATCATACAAGCGCATTCATGCGTGACCATTAATGCAATCACAAACGCATTCTTTATATTCATAAGACATTCCCTAGGGGGATCGTCACAAGATGAAACAAAGGCAGCATATGTTCTTCAATTGAGATTATCAGACCAATTGTCTATGTTAAGGCTCCTGCACATTTGAACGTACATGCTATGCTATGTATATGCTATGTCGTTTTGACGTCACTAGCAGACGATTT
>JAQGBW010004301.1:0-14075 GCA_034698625.1 Julus scanicus
TCCCCCCTCGTAGGCTAAATTCCCAGGTAGGTGTTGAAGGCCCATCCCCTGGCGTTGGTGTTTAGCCCTCGTGTTGCCGAAATAGGCCAACGTTAAAAATCAACAAACAACAAACAAACAATACGCGGCAAGACAGTGCAAATTCAGCAATTCAACAGTGGTAATGATACCACCCCCTTCTTCCTTAAGAAATTTATAGTAGAGCTATGACTGGCTTACCAGATGGATTATTGTTTAATGTGGTTATGTCTGAGTGTTTATCATTTCTTGTTGTGTAGTTGTGTAACTCCTTTCGGAGATATGCGTATAGTTACTCTGTCTTACTCTGGGTGGTGAGCTAGTGTCTTCTACACTCGCTTTCTTCGGAGGGTGTGTGTTGTTAATTTGTTTATCCCTTACCTTGCTCTGGTTTCTTCTGTCTTATTTCTTCTATTATTTTATTAGTTCTCCTGTTCTTCAGTTTTTCCTGTTCCGGTTGCAATTCGGCTCTTTGGGATGATAAATCTTTGATTTGTTCATGAGGGAGTGTTCAAAGGGTGAGAGGGGGAGCTTAAAATGCGAATATTTATTAGTCGTGCATGAAATAAGTCAAAGACGTATGCATTTCATGATTTTTAACGAACAAATTCATTTATTCATGTTTACATTGCTAGTACATTATTTTTTGTCACTTAAGTCAGGTGGGGTAACTTTCTCAATGCAATTGCCTCCCGAATAAGTCAAATGCGATGGACATATTCCAGAAAGCACATCCTCTACACCGCCTTCATGTAGTACTTCTTCTGAGCTTTCGTTCGATACTTGTTGACTTATAACAGCTGGCACAATAATGACAGAAATGAAGAGAGTGAGTGCAGCAACTGCTACAACTGCGTTTTTCCACTTGCTACTCATTTTGGTTTAGGCCCTTGGTGGATCCCTTAGAAAATCTGTTTAAAAAGAAAATCTCATTTAGTGTACCATTTATAATTCTGATTCGGTCAGTAAACTGAAGTGCCATCGTTAGAATTAGCAATTGCTATTAGTGGTCATTAAGCAGGGAATTTTTGAAATCATTTTATGGTCATCTTTTTTAAATTCATGATGACGCTATTAACCAAAAAAACCTTTTTATTGATACAGATTGTTACAGATTATTTTATGCTTTTACGAATTGTATGAACAATCCATAGAAATTCAATGAATTTGTTTCAACTTACATTTTTTGAAATTAATTCCGTCTTAAAGATTCTGAATTTGTCGATGCAAGACTCGAAATGGATTTAAAAGCAGTTTAATTGCTCGATGCAATATGTCATTTAATGCCATCTACCCGAAATGTATATGTACAGTATCTTATTTAACTTTACGAGGAAGTGCTGATTCAAGAGACCAATCATAGATCAGTACAAATTTCACATTTTTAGTGCTATGCTATTTCGGTTGCATGAATTTCATTTACACTATGAGTCATAAAAAAGTAGATTCTACTTTTGTCAACTTCGTGAAAAATGCTTCGATTTAAATGAAATTTGGCTTTTACATAGAACAATGGTACAGGAACAAAAACGAATTGTAAAATGTGCTAAAAATCTTCTCCAGTGGCCTTTACGCAAGACCAGAGTCTAACGCGGAGTCTTCGATCGACGACCCGAATCAACCCGGGTTGATTCTACCCTGACACAGTTGTTTGGGGTAGTTCCTCTAAAAATCGGCCGCGACTGTGCTCCTTCCTCTCTACTTTCTGTTTCCTTTGACTTGTGTTTATTATTGACTTGCGTGTATTATGGGGATGTATTTCCCCGATGTTGTGTAGCCCCTATATGAACTTAGTTGTCCTTGGGCCTCTAAATTCCAACCAACAGATAATGTGATAAAAAGTGTGATGAGTTTTACTGTGCTTTAAGATCATATTGTTTACGAGTTGGATCGGGTGATTAACATTCACATCCATGATCGAGACGCTTGTTTACTTAAAATTGCTGTATTAATTGCGCGCTTCTAGTGTTTCAAGGTCATTTATTTTAACAACAATTTCTCAGAAATTACTAACCCTAAATTTGGTGTTCGTGAGACTATCATTCGATACGCATTAATCAATTTTGAAATTTGAGCAGCAATATGTTGATGTTTGTCTGAACCTTAGACAAGGAAATACAGACCAATTAATGTTACAATTAAGCCTCGAAATTGATTGCATCTTGAAAAGTATGTATTGAATCATGCATGTACAGTGTGGCCACAAAAAAGGGCTCTTCATCTTAATCTCCATCTAATCCTTTTAAAAGCTGAACCGTACAGTAAAATACATTTGAAGAATCCTTTTTCAAATGTTTCTTTACCTGGAATATAGGTTCCAGGTAACAACAACAAAAATTCTTTAAATATTTATAAGATTAAATAGATTTTTGATTAAAATCGTTGTTGTACTCTATATTTAGCTAGTTCTTTTGAAAACTTTTTATTTATTTATTTATTTATTTATTCAAAACAACACTCACAAAGAGTACAAAGCGGTTAATCGCTCGAACATCATAAAGGCAAAATTACAAAATAAAATCAATAGGAAGGTAGAAAAGGGATGAATAAGAATAATGAAGAAAGATAAGATGGCTTTGTTTGCACTAAAGGGTTTCAACCATTGATTGCTTAACTTTTTTCTTCCAATACTTGCACCCATTCTGGCAAGAATAGGAGGAGCAATCTAAGAGGCTCTTACGAATCACGAGGGAAATGTTATTCCAAATAGAAAATGTTCTATAAGGGAAACATTTATCCAAAAATTTACTGGTGATTTTGTCATTGTGTAATTGAAGGTGAGTGCAGGATCTAGTGTCTACTCCCCTCTTTAAATGTTTTAATACCCAATGGAAAGGGTGGACAGAGTTACGCAAAGCATCACTCAAGACCGCATTATCAGAGAATTTGAGTGTGCCCTCGAAGGTTAGGAGGCCCTGGCCTCGGCAGGCATCAGAAATGGAGGCTAACCTGGGTAAGCGGAAAGCGGTCCTTATGGCCCTGTTATAGGCAGTTTTTACCGGTATAAGTTTATTTTTTGGTGTGGACATCCAAACAACACAACTCTCTTTTAAAACTCTCTTGAATTAGTGCGCTGATTTCAAAAATTCAAACCGTACCCTATGGCAACAGCAATGGTCTTCCAAATCACAGAATAAGCTCCACTTCACTCCACTCCACTTACTATTTCCAAAAATTAGTAGCCTGCACCACCCGTCCCTCCCTAACCAGCGGAACATGTTATTTATACTCACCTTTGTATAGGACACACTCATCTCACTTAAAGCTTCCTCCTTTTCGGGAATGTGGCACCCATCTTTTGTGCTATATTTGTGCTGTATTTGGTGCTATACAGAATTGTAATCATAGCTGCCTAGAAACACAACGCAACACCCAACACATAACAAACTACATTCTTTCTTTCTACCCGCTAGCATACTATAGCTCCCCCATCAGTGGCGGCTGGTAGCTGAAATTATAGGGGGGTGCTGCTCCAGAAAAATTTTAGCGACTCCTTTCAAAATCAAACGGAGGGCCAGACTTTGGCCAATGCACGTCAGTGTGCCACTTTATAAATCTGTCATACTGTCGGAGAGACAGCGCTCTTTTCCCCTCATAGCCTGGTGTGCAGCTTCCTGGGTGCGCATGCGCACAACAGGCAAAAACTTCGCCATTGGAACTGAGGAGCACAAAAGTGCTAAAGCTTAATTGCAGGTGGAATTCTGCTCTATACAGCGATTTTGGTTTGCTTTTAGTTTCATTTTTCTTTTCTCTTTGGGGGTGATAAAATCGGGCCCAACACCTTGACCCTTGACACCATCCCCTTTTCAGCAACCCTCACCTTTCTCCATGACACCAAATTATTCTCTGCACTGTAGCCATGCTATGCCTATCCCACAACAACCCTCCCTATCCCATGTCCCCTGGCTTGGTCCCCAGCAATTGCTAACTTAAAATACCGGCTGGGGCCTAGCCATTAAATCCCGCCCAATTTGTCACCCGCAGCCCTATCCATTTACCCAATGGGATTATCACAATCACTGTCTGGGCTCTCTATGGCCTTAGTGGCCTTTGACCCCCTAAACCACAACCAACCATCATGAGTTAGTCATTTATGAATATAATTTTGTAAGGGTGTGCTGAGTAAATTACTAATGTGCATGTACAGTAAGTCAAGATCACTTTTGTTATTTTTACACCAAAATAATATTTTTTGATAAAAAATCTGCAATTGACCAAAAATGAGACTTTTTCAAGGTGTTAAGTATATTAATAAAAAATATATTTATAAGGTAGAATTAGCACGAGGAAAATGTGCATACATCTTGTTTAAAAGTTGTTGAATTTGTCTACATTTTTTGTGAAGATGAATTGTAGTACATGTACTTAGTAGGTTCTGTAGGTACTAGAAGGTATTTGTGACTTTGTGTTTTCACTAAAATGTCACGTTGTGGTTTACTTAAAATGGTGTCGGAGTAATATGAGTGTAAACTAATTTGCATTTTTCACTCGTTTTTGATTATTTTTCTTTCATGTCCATCTTCCTATTCATCTCATAACTTGGAAGACTTTCCTACTTCAAGTACTTACTGTAAGTACTAAGTGTTTCCTTAATTTTACTCTGTTTACAGTTTTTTTTTGGTTTATTGAAAATAGTACAGTTCTCACAATGTTTTAAAGTTGTTTTACCATGTAGCAATATCATTTACCAAAGCATAACATTATTCTTGTGTTAATCGTTTAAATTTTATATTAAATGTTTTCGAGTATTTGAAGTTGTATTACAAAATGGAAATTAACAGGAATTTTAATTATTTAGGAATTTGTGCATGTCCCTCAAAGATGGTTATGTAAATTTATGTCTCAGTAGTTAAAAATAACCAAAAATTTTCATTATTTGCGAAATTGCAACTTACGCAATTTGCATATAGCACTAATCTACTCAAGGTCTTTTAATAATATAAAAACTATTTATTATTTTAGGCTTTTTACAATTTGAACTTCGACCCATGACTGGCTTTTTTTCTGCATAGCAAGTTTTATGAAAAGCAGCTCCTTTCAATTTTCAAAAAAATGCCTGCTTTTGTTGCAGTTTTAGTGATTTTGTCGATTATCTACGCAATTAAAAACTGGAGATTTTATTATTTGCTAAGGAAACTTCCTTCGGCCAAAGGTCATCTGATTTTTGGAAATGCTTACGACTTTCTAACGAAACACGACGGTAAAGTCGGCTTAATATAATTGCTTTGTTTTATAGTTTAGCTAGTCGGGAAATACGTGTATTTTACTAGAGCACGCTATTAGTATATGAAAATAATAGATTTTAATCTCGTTTAAATCTGATTTAATCCAAATTTGATTATGGAATCGATTGAATCCGTTTTTGCTTCCATGGAAACCATTTTTAAATCATTGGAAGCAGTTTTTAAATCCTTGGAATCAATTTTTGTATCGATGAAAGCAATTTCTGAATCAATTCAATCAATTTCTAAATCGATAAAATCAATTTTTGAAACATTCGAAAACACTTGAATTTTTGTACCAAACGAATCAAATTGTTAGTCAAAACTTTATAAGACCAAGTTAGCATTTAAACGCCGTGTAAAACTTGCAAATGTTTAAAAGATTCATTTGTTCATAAATTAAATAAAAATCCTATTATAAAATATAATAACAATCCCCTTCGTATTAAGGGCGATTATTTTCTAAATTTAAAACTGAGTTCAATCCAATTTTAATTTATTCTTCCGTATCTCTCAAATTAAATGACTATCTGGAATATTGGAATGTTTATTTGTAAAAGTTAAGATTATTTTTCACTTAGGTTTTGAAAGAGAATGAAAGTATCTTAGTTTAAAATCGTGATTTATTTAGCAAATTTCAATGAAATTTTCAGAAATCACCGCAGTATTTCTTCACATTATAGAACAAGTGAAATGTTTTTCAATTTGTTGCGGATGGATATTTTTTCGACCAATGGTTTTCATCCTGAAGCACGATGCGGCTGAGGTGAGTAACATTTTACTACAATTGTAGAAAAAAAACCCTCATGAAAATGTTACATTTTAAATTGAATGTTTCGTTATAAAAAGTTTTATTGTTTGCCAATTCCGACCTTGTTTATGCAAATTGGCGTAATTTATCCAATTTTTTGGCCACTTTCTTTAATTACAGCATTTTTTTTTTTTTTTTTCTTGCCATTATAACGAAAAATTGTGGGCCGTGAATCGAAAAAGTGCCATAATAAAGAGCGGCCTTTATGCGAGGTGTAGGTGTATAATAATTCTTTAAATGTTGTGACGTTGAACATTTTTTTTTTAATGATTTGAGCTACTTTTGCTATTTTTTTAATCTTGTACGACCTTAATCCACAAAATTCAAAATTATTGATTTTTACTGGTGAATGAAACGTTTGTCGAAAGTTTAAACATTATACACTATTTTTTAGACACTTAATTAGCTGATGTGTTTATTTAAAATATGTTTTGAATTTCATTCATTGTTTATAACGTTAATATTAAATTTTTAGACAATTTTAAGTAACAGCCAAGAAATTGAAAAGTCCGAAATTTACACCCTTCTTCATCCATGGCTGGGACTTGGACTTCTGACTAGGTATTTCAGTTTTTCTCAATGTTTTTAATTAAACCAAACCTGCGTGATGATCTTGTCAATTAAATTAAATTGTTTGTTTTTCCAGTTCTGGAAACAGGTGGCGAACTCACCGCAAACTTCTGACTCCCTGTTTTCATTTTCGGATTTTGGAGAATTTCCTACCAATATTCAACGAACAAAGTCAAATATTGGTGTCGCTGTTGTCGAAGAAAGCCGGAAGTGGACGATTCGACGTTTACCCCTACATCACAAGGTGCGCTCTGGACGTCATTTGCGGTAAGAACCAATGAGACACCCTGTACTTACAGACTACAGGGTGCTTAGAAATACTACGGGGTCAGTGTCAACAATGTTTTCTTTTTAGAAATGTTATGGTTAAAAGACTGCATCAACAATTCAGAACCCTGTTTAGACTGCTGTTATTTCAAATTCGTATAAAGCAGTTTTAATAAATGTCCATCAAGATATAAAACTAATAAGAAACATTATTCCACATTGAATGTTAAGTTATACATAAATGAACATCGTGTCGTATTTCAGGCTGACATTTCTCGTATTTTAACCAATTTTACATTTATTTTTAAAATGTAGGCTTGCATTTTGCAAATTAACATTGTTTTAACGGTACATACTGACTCATTCCAACTAGATTTTATTTTAATGTTAGGAATGTCGTGTTTTTTCACACCTGTAACATAAATACGTGTTCGTAATTGTTGATGGTGAAAACTTGTCATTTTTTGACAGAAACTGCAATGGGAAAACGAATAGACTGTCAACTGGACAAAAACGGTGACTATTTTGAAGCTTTAACGATGTAAGTGTTACTTGTCTCGATCTTTTAAGTTATTCGGGTCAAATGGCAAGGAAATTTGTCAATGCTATATGCTAATCAACGAAGAAATCAACCCTTAAATGGGGTTATAACCCAATTTAATATCAGCACGTACGTTCCACTGGCATATGAAGGGTTAAAGGTCACCTGATATGACAACGTTCGTGACAGGGATTTTAAGGGGATTACAATTACCCTATCCCTTTCAATGGGTCAAACTTGCAAAAACACTCACAGTCAAACAAAAAAAGATTAAATAAAAATAAAAATTGTTCTTCCATGTGTTACCTAACAGATGATTGTAACCACAAAAACTCTAAACATAATTTGTTTTTTACAGAATGGGTGAAATGACAATGACCAGGATATTGAGACCTTGGCTGATGATTCCTTGGATTTTTGAACTTTCTTCATACGGTAGACTCCAGAGAAAGTGTTTGAAGATTCTACACGAGTTTACCGAACACGTACTTTTTAATAAACATTGTTTTTGATAAAAATGGTCAACCAATTTTTACAACAAAATAAATCTCTAAGGTAATTGCTGAAAGACGTAAAGAGTACGAAGAAAACAAAGAAGGGAAGAAAACGGAAAAGAAAGGAGATGACAATGACAACGTCTATGGCAGTAAGAAGAGGATGGCGTTTCTGGACACCATGATAGAAGCCTCTTACAACGAGGAATTGGGACTCACGGACCAAATTATAAGGGAACAAACGGATACTATCATGTTCGAAGTTAGTGGACAATTTTTATCAACCGAAATTGTAAGGCTTTATAACTTTTATTCAAAATATAATGGGGTTTAATTTTGTTTTTAGGGTCATGACACCACAGCAGTAAGCATGAGTTGGGTCCTGTATGCTTTGGGATGGTGTCCAACTGTTCAAGAAGTTGTTCATCAGGAGATAGATAAAGTTTTTGGTATTAAACTAAGCTCGTTATTAGGTGATGAAATAACTTATACCAATTGCTTTTTTGGTTTCACATAAATTGCAGGAAAATCTGACCGACTCGTAAGTTTAGAGGATCTCAATGAACTGAGATATCTGGAGGCAGTGATAAAGGTGTTGTAAATATTGGTTGCTCGTACATAATTAAAAACCCACTGGGGAAATATTGTCCCTATCTACCTTCCCTCGTGTTTGTCACATTCCTATCCGGTAATGGTCAAGGGCACCACTATATACGGGATGTTTGTAAGGGGCAGGGGTTATGATCTTATCCCCAAGATCTTCCCTCCCCCCTCTCCCTCTACAAATATTAGCACTACTAAGATTTCACAGTTTCCCTGGTGAAAAAAACAAGAGAGATTTCTATTGTTATTTGGCCCATTGTTTTCTATTGGTATCAATAGAAAATTTCTATTGATTTTATTGGTTTAAATTGTTTTCTATGGTTTCGTATTGTTCAGTCAATACAGCTAAACCATAGAAGTAATTGAAGCTAATAGATGTCAATACAGGAACCATAGAAAACAATTAAAATCAATAAAGTGGCCAAATAACAATAGAAATCTTTATTGGTTTCTATTTCTTTTTTCACCAGGGTTAAAGGAGATTTAATATAATCCTTTATCTCTAAAAAAACTTTCCATTTCCCAATTTAACTTTATTTCGATAAAAATTTGAAATGAATGTTGTTTGTCTTCTCTAAAAATTGTTTTATCTGCTCAGGAAACACTTCGGATAATACCAACAGCACCTTTCTTCGGAAGACGCCTCATCCATGACGTTGAAATTGGTAAGTTTGTAAGGTGACCAATTCCTCTGCTCTAGTCCCCTAGCAAGCCTCAGAACGGCCGGACAATACTGCCTTATCACTTTGGTCGCCTTAGGTCCTCAGGACCCCTGGTGTCGTCATGTGCTACTCCAGAAAATGTTCATCCAAGATGCTTAACCCAGCTGGGAACACGACAAATGGAGGGCAGGAATGACCTGTAAAAGTACACTGGAAGTATATAAACAGAAGGAGAAAATCGATAAGGGAGGATAATATGATAACTCATCGGGTAGTTCGCCACTGTTAAAAGCTAGAGCAGGGTCATTGGAGATCAATAAGAGGGTGTCCAAATTTCGACCAGTGGAAGCAGTTTGCAACCTGTGTGGGGATGGAGTGGATGATGTTAGGCATGTGCTTTGCGCATGTTCGGTCCTGAAGGATTATCGCAAGGGGATGGAGAGTGCAACAGTAGTGGAGTGGTTTTGAGGGGGATGAGGGGCAGATGCAACATGCCACGAATATAGCAAAGTGCTTACTTGGGAAGTGGCAAATGCTAAAAAGCCAGTGGAATGAAGGATTGGAGCAGGGTGCAGTGTAGTGTATATGTATGTCCCAAAAACACTGTAGCGACTGTAGTGAGTACCCATCTCAAAGGGTAGGCTACACTGCATTGTCATAGAGAACCCAGATGCCCATATGATCTCTGTAAAGACATCATGTCCTCAGCATAACCTCTGAGGGTTGCACCCTCGTGACGAAGTGGTAAGGCAAGTAGCATCTGGTCACAGCTGGTCCTTCTGGTAGCGAGAGAAAAAATGAAGAAATTGACTATGTAAAATTTAGCGAAAAGTAATTCCCACAAGTTACCATTAATTATAGGAACACGAAATTGTAAATTATCATTAAATGGAGTTTAGGTTACTCTTTATGTGTATTTTTTCCGTGGTATCATGGAGATTTCTTTGAAGCATCATTGAGACATCTTAGGAAATCTTCTAAACTGTGTGAAATATCTTTCAGGAATGTCTAATTTCGAGCTTGTTTATTAACATTTGGATCACGTTTTCATGTAAGAAATGTTTTCAAACCTTTTGAGGCATCCTAAAACTGCATAAAATGTACAAAAGTATTTCATGTTATGTTGTTGCACGTTTCCATTACATTTTAATTATGCTTTTTGTTTTAGGAGGGTATACAATTCCAAGTGGTGCCGAGGTGTTCGTATGTCCCAGCGTGATTGCGAGTGACCCCGACATTTTTTACAACCCCATGACCTTTAACCCGAACCGATTTTTCAACGAGGATTTTCAAACGAGGCATCCTTACGCTTACGTGCCCTTTTCCGCAGGACCCAGAAACTGTATCGGTAATGTAAAAATGAGCATCTTAATTATATAAAATAACTTCTATTTTGGATTGTAATTTACTTATGAAAAAACTACAACTTGGCTTCAGTTAAACAGCTTTTAAACAACTGTTACCGTGAGAGAAAGGGTTAAAAACTTAGACGAGTATATAAATTGCATTATTGCCACTAACTTTGTTTTTTGCATGCTGTTTGGTTTTAGCTGGTTTTAGCAGCATCATAATGCTGTTTTTAATTTATTTTTGACATTTGTTATGACAGGACAGAAGTATGCCGTGATGGAGCAAAAAGTGATTCTCGCTCATATTTTACGAAATTTCGAAATAAGTGTTTCGGATGATTTCTACAGTTTGAAAGCAGCACCGGATTTAGTGTTTCGTCCTGTCAATGGTGTTCCCATCACTCTGCAGAAAAGAGACGTCACAAACTGACGAAACTGACCAACTTTAGACCGTGGAAGACCAGGGAAGACAAAAAAACCTTTCCCACATTCAATGTGGTCTCTATTAACAAAACAAATCCAAGGTTATTTTAGCAAATGACACTACTGCGTGTGATGGACAAAGATAATTTTAGTATTTCTTTTCAGCTTTTTTACAAGAATATTTCTTCTAATTTTACACAAAAATTAATTTACTTTCCATATATCACGTTTAATTTTGAAGTTATCACAGTATCCTTCCCTTCAATTGTATAGTCTGGTTTCCAGTGGTCAGCATCTGCTCATCATAATTGCGGATCTAACCCCCGCAAATAATTTCTGAAACCTCAATTTTCTTCTCCACAAATGTGCACAAACTAGTTTTTTACTTAACTTTTAATTAAAGTTTTTCATTTTCATAGTTTGCATAATTTTTTTGTAATGATTTTTAATTTTTTTTTTCGAGACTTATAAGATCCCAGTGTTATGAAATAAATGGTAGCAGACTTTCTTCATGTTTTTAAAAGAAGTTATTTGCTTTTCAAAAATATGGTAAACAATTAAAATGATTTGAGGAAAGTATAACTAGAAATGAATTGCATAAAAATGAAAATTTAACAAAGTTATTTAAAGGTCATTCCTGTTTTGATAATTTGATAAATTTCCGTAATGTTTAATCATTATTACTCGGAGGCACGTAAAACATTAAAGTGTTTACGCCAAGAACTTTTTCTGAATTCCAAGAAGAGTTTAAGAAACCAAGCCAATAAGAATTGAGCAATAGAAAGTGAATGACCAAAAAGGAAAGGGACCAACTATAGATCGAATAGTTATAAAACTGAATTGAACTTGTTTGAAAGTCGCACCAAATGCAGGTTCAATCGCTTTTACTGACGTCAAACTTGGAAAGTTATTCAAGCCCCAGATCACGAGAAGTCAAGGCTACTACTTTTCTGCAAACTCCCCTATTTACCAATTGCTAATAATATTAGTAAAAAATGAAAAAGGTAAAAATCCTCCTATATAAACCCAAACATTTGTTATTGTTGACATTGTCTTCTGAAATTGTAACATTGTTTGAAATTTTACATCCAAAATGTCTCTCGCAACTTGGCTGCTCTGGATCATGTTCATGGTGTTTGTTTACAAACTTTTTGAAAGAATCGTCAAATTTAGCCATTACATGCACCGAGTGAACAAGATTCCAGGACCCAAAGGTGTGCCCATTATAGGAAACTTTTTGGATCTCATTCTTACTCCTTATCAAGGTAATTCAAACCTTTTTATTCAATACTTTATCCCCCACAATGGATCATATTCGATTTAACCTAAATAATTATAGTTTCAAACAATACCTGTCTTTAGGTTAGTGACCATATCCAATGTAGGTTAAGATATAACTTTTTTGAATTTCGAATGTTAAAAGCCCTATTTAAAGAAAATGCTTATTGTTGTATGCTAAAGAATTATCTTTAGAAATAATAGTTTTAAAATTTATTGTAAGATATATTTAATCATAAAATAGTTTTCCCAATTTATATTACTAAGATAAATTGTTCGTCAACTGTACGTGTTGAAAGGCCCTTACTTTTTGTTTTTGAAAAATTGTGTTATTCGAGCTATGCAGTTTTCTTCCGTGAAATGTATGAATTAATAATTAATATCAATATTGGCGTTATTTTTTTTTAGATTTTGCCAATGAGTTTTTGAAACTGGCGAAAAAACAATTAGAAGCTGGTCGCAGTGTTATAAATTTGAGGATAGGGCCTATTTGTAAAATCATTCTTATCAAAGGGTCTGCTACAGAGGTAAAAATCACTTTTTTAAACCTTTTTTACGAATTGAATTACAATTGAAAATACTGAAATAATACATTCTTTCAGGTTATCTTAAGAAGCACTAAGCATCTTGACAAATCCAGCGAATACCAATTTGGTAAAACCTTATTGGGAAATGGGCTTTTGTTTAGGTAAATTCACTTTTCTATAAAATTTATTTTAAAAAAGCTGTTCAACATTTAAATATGAAAACGTGTTTCACTATATGTATTTTTATGCAAAAGCAATATTTTAACCGACGAAACAAATTTCAGAAAAGTATTGATTTCTTATCGATTTAAAAATGTATTAATGTGTTTTTAGCAAAAAACAATTGTGGGAAAAACGTCGCAAAATGATCAACCCTTCATTTCATCAGGGATTTCTCAAGTCTTTTCTTCCACTTTTTAACGAAAAAGTTGAAATTTTGATTGATATTCTGGAAAACGTGGAAGAAAAGGGACCTTTTGACGTGGAACCTTATCTTCGCAATTGTTCCTTGGATATGTTATGTCGTAAGCACATTTTTTTTATCTGAATTTTTTTTATTTGAATTTCATGCAATTGTGTATTTCCATGCATACTGCGTAATATTTACCAGAATCAATTATGGGAGTTAATGTCGACAGTCAACGAAATCCAAATGGGGAACTTGTCATAGCTCATAGAGAGTAAGTTATGTTCATTTAATAAAACCTAATAATTTATGGATCACTTTTATTGAATTTACTATAGGGGCATAAAACGTGGTTTAACTCATTGATTCTCATTGATTATTTTTGTTAATTTGTTGCGTATGAACGTAGAATCGGCGACATTTTTTTCAACCGGATGTACAGACCTTGGTTGTGGCCATCGTTTATATACAACAGGACAAACATGAGAAAAGAGGAACTTAAATACTCGAAAATCATTCGACAGTTTTCAAATAAGGTTAGATCTTGCACTTATTTTGAACTTTAATTCATTCTTTCATTCGAAAGAGTAATTACATAATTTTATTTAAAATTCATTTACATTTAGTTTTGTACATTTTCCCCGCGCAACGATGTTTTTTTATTTTATTTATTTTGTATAAAAATGAAACGATGTATTTGTGAGTGGGACCCCCTTTATCTCTCGGGCCTTTGTTAGGAGAAAATTCAGAGCCGAGCACAGCGGCGCCGGAACCGGTATGGCAGGTATGGCAGCTGCCATACCAACTTTTTGACCGGTATGACAGGTATGGGCAGCTGCCATACCAACTTTTTTAAAAATTATCAGTCCAAAATGTTTTTTTTGTATGTTTTTAAGCAATTTTT
>JAQGBW010004302.1:0-14071 GCA_034698625.1 Julus scanicus
CACGAGTGATTTTCGAAATTTTAGCTTTGCAGGTATGAGGATTAGATCCACCTTAACGAATAAACTTTTGAAAAGAGAGGAATGTGAAAAATAATCAATTTTTGAACAATATTCTTAAATTATTTGTAACCCCGATGTAACATTTTCCCGTTTCGTACGTTTTTTACCCCTGGTCCTATAAAAAACGTAGAATCGGGGTTCCACTGTATATATATATATACCTAAACTGTGCAGCATTGTCTTATGGTGTATATTTGCAAAAAAAATCGTAATTAACGTTACCATTCAAAGAATATTTACATCCAACTTGTTTATTTAGTTAGATTAATATATTTGAACAATAATGAAATCATAATATGCTTCGTTACCTGAACATTAATTCTCGTAAAACGAATATGATATGGACACTTTCATCAGATTTTCAGCTAGGTGACCTAAATTTTCACCTATAGGCAATGAATAAGTTATACAGACATGGATTTCTGCAATTTTCCCAATAAAAATAAGCATAAATCACGTTGACCTAATTTAAGCTATAATTAGCTGATTTATTTTATTGAACATTTATTCTCCACGAGGGAAAAAGCGCCGCCAATGGATACAGCACGTGATGTGGCATGATGTGAATATTTGTGGGAGTTTCAACAAGTTGGAGTTACAACAATCGGGGGTTACGACAAGTGGAGATTACAACAAGTGGGGATTACAACAAGTGGGAATTACAACAAGTATATAGCAATTAAAAACAAGTAACAATGTTAATGATGATACAAGGATAAAGGAATGAGTAAATGATTAAATGGAGGAGTGGCAAGTTAAGGGCGGGCCCTGTTAAGGGACTTAAGTTTAACCATAGCACGTGAAAGGAACACCCGGAAGCCTTCGTCTTCTAAATGCTTGAAGGCACGGGGGTTCTGGAGTCACGTGCATTGTCGCTCAGCGCAAAAGCCAGGGCAGTCGGTAAGGACGTGCAAGGTTGTCTGGAATACTCCACAGCCGCAAAAGCAGTCTGCGTTTGGGGCAAGGTAGAAACGGTGGAGATAGGCCAAGAAAGCACCGTGGCCAGTCAGGAATTGTGTCGTGAGGAAGTAAAGTTGATCGGAATTAGCTGATTTAGATTGAGGAAATGATCAAGGACTTAACTTTGGAGAAAAAAAACGCAAACTTAACTTTACGCTTATTAAACTTAAATAGCTAATTTAGCTTGATTGATCAGGGCCCTATTGCTTTGGAAAATGCCTAGAGCGCCCCTTTATGGCAGGCCCTTAACATTTTTTGAAGCTATAGGGCCCTAATCAATTAGGCTTATATAGACTTAATTAAGCTTAAATTCAATCAAGTGCCCCTTTATGGCGGGCCCTAGGCACTTTCCAAAGCTACAGGGCCCTGATCATTTCCTCCACTATAATATCTTCCAGGGTGGAAAAGTTAAGTATAGACATGTATGGAGTTATATATAGCATTTATGGCCATGTATAAAACCATATATGGAAATGTTCATATATGGGGACATTATATATGGCTCCATATATGGCCAGGTATAGCTAAGTATAAGACCATATATGGACATAACCATACATAGCCAAATTATATAAAGCTATATATGGATCCACATATGGCCAGTTATGGCTAAGTATACTCAGAGGCAAATTAATAGCAACCACAACGTTTTTACTTGAATTTTTGACTTAAATCGCAAATAAAAAATGCATATCACAAATATTTGCAAAAACCTTAGTTTTAAACACTTAAAAATGTCTAGATTCGACCTGTAAAAAGCAAAAAAATGGTAAATTAATATTATGCCTTAAAGAAACACTTTTTGCTATGCCAAAATAATAGCAACTGAAGCGAAACACCTTATTTTCAACCCTACTTTAACGAATTATATATTAAAAAAAAAGTTCGACCTTGATCCCAAATGGGATGTCGAACTTAATCCGGATATTTGCAAATGCAAATTTCCCTTATATAATCCTTTAAATAAAAAATTCCTAAGTAAGGACAAAGAACAAAAGGAATGACCAATTCCCAAGTCAGTAAGTCAGCAAGCAGCTTCCAACATGTTCACCGTCAGTTGGTTAACAGCCAAAATTGTCCCCCAGAGCCAAAAGGCTCTATCTTTGGACCACGCATTCTAGTGGTCACTTTCTATCACGTGTGCCCTTCTTTTAGAGTATATAAGGGCACCCAAACTTAATAATAGTCAATTGAGAGAAGGAGGGAGCACAATAAACTGTCCCCTACCATGAATGTTTAGTCAATAGAGCTCTCGCTCCTGAACCTATAGTGAACCGTCTGTAATAAAAGACTTTGAAGTGTAAACTTGTATTTCTCTTCAATCATTTCTTTAGCAAAGACCACTCTCAGTAGGACTCACAGTATAAGTCCTACTCAATTCACTCTCCGAGGCCTGCTTCCCTTGAGCATCGTACCTGGTGCAGTATCACAGCAGTTCGACCTTAAGAAAGTCGAACTCCGATACTTCCGACCTTATCCGGCTAACAGCCCGTCTTCGGTCCTTTCTTTCACTTATCAAGTGAAAGGGCACAAACCACAGGGACACTTGAAAAGTAGTCACCTCATGATTTGCGCCCAACGTGGGGCTACGTGTACCACGGCCCAAGACCAAAAATCTCGTGCTCTCTTAGACATAGCTAAGAACAACTCAGAGATTGCAACCAATCTCGTGTTTTTCTAACCAATTATCTTCATAATTGGAACCTAACTGCGGGGATTTTTTTCGTACAATTAGACCCGAGACTAAACTCTTGCACTCTATTGTACTGAGAAGATCGAACTTTTCCGAGACACAGAAATCTCGTGTTTTCAAGCATATGAGCCTTTTATTTACTCAAACAACTTGAATTGAAAAACGCCATTAATCGAAACCCTGACCTACAACCAGATTGTAGGGTTTGCGGTACAAAGGGTACAAATACCCTCTACTGTCCTAAAGGATGTGGACACAGATTTCTGACAAATAATCTGTTAGTTCTACCTGTTAAACAACAGATGAACACAGCAATTGCCACCTTCTTGCTGTCAGGAGACCTATTAATGTACGCAAAATGCAGCTTGGATGGTGTGGAGCATCAAGTGTTGCTCGATCCTGTAGCAAATGTCTCCCTTGGAGGAAGACAACTCCATAAACAGTTGCAGAGTCAGGGTCAACCCATGATTAGATGCAGAAGGAGTGTGCGACTTGCCGATTAGGTGAAGAATGAGTACGAAGCTTTACTCGCTACCGTCGAACTTGTGCTAGAAGGTCGAACATACCTTCAGGAGATCACCATCATTCCCTTGTATGACAAATCCATAAACATACTTGGGATGGATTTCCTCAGACAGGCTGAAATCTTGGCTGACTGTGGTGGCACAAAGTGGCAATTCAAGAACCCTGTCTTAAAAAACATAGTTGCACAAGCTCCTATGAGCCTAATGGATAAGATCGAAAAGGTCTATCCTAACACCAGTTTTGAAGATTTAAATGAAACTTCACAAGTAAATCACATAAATGTGCCTGAGGCCTTACAAGATATCACTCAGAAGTGATGAGGCCCCACATCTCTCGCCAAGAGAGCGAGATGAAGTTAACCAGCTACTGGAATTTTATCATAGGATCTTCAAAGAGCCTGAGCAAGCGGCAGATGTTTTCCCACAGAGGATCAAAATCCAAACTGATGCTCAGCCTTTCGCGATTCGGGCATACTCTGTGTCACCAATGAAGAAGAAAATTCTTAAAGAAAAGGTCAACGACCTTATTAGAAAGGGATACATGGTACCCTCTTCTTCCCCTTGGGCAGCACCATCACTGCTGGTACCCAAGCCTGGCAATGCCAGTGAATACCGCATGGTCATGGACTTCTGTGCACTAAGTGCAGTTACAATACCTGACAGATATCCTCTGCCTAAGATCAATGATCTAATGGTAGAGATATGAATCAAGCCATACATGTCATCCCTTGATCTAACCAGCTGGCACATATATCCATTTGGCACATATAGCTATACGAGAATGCCAATGGGTGCTCAAAACTCTGCAGCCCACTGTCAACGGGTTGTAGATGATATACTCCAGACTATAACTGGTGTATTAGTTAAAGCCTATCAAGACGACTTGTACCTTGGTAGTGATTCTGTCGAACAACATGCTAATGATCTAAATGAGATCTTCTGCAAGTTTGGCAAAATAAATCTTCGGTTTCAACAGAAAGAAGTGCGACTCAGGAATCCCTTAAGAATCTTTAAGAAATCCCTACTCTTCCTAGGAAATGTCTTGAACAGTCAAGGAATATGTCCGAACCCGGACAAAGTAGTTGCCATTTCAAATATGGCATATCCAAAGAACGCAAAGCAGCTCAAATCCTTTCTGGCCTCTTGCAAGTGGTTTGGAAAGTTTATACCAGACTTATCCACCATTGCAACTCCTTTGCACAAGCTGCTTAAAAAAGATGAACCGTTTGTTTTCACTGATGCCTGCATCCAGGCCGTGGACAAACTAAAAAACCATCTTTGTACAGCCATAATCCTGGCTCAACCTGACATTGATAAGAGTTTCCATCTCTATACGGATGCCAGCAATAAAGCTATGGGTGCTGTACTTGGACAGGGTGATGGAGAGGACTTTTGAGTGATCGAATATGCCTCGAAGTCATTCAACCCTGCTCAAAAGAACTATTCTCCTACAGAAAAAGAGGCTCTAGTAGTCATCTGAGCAGTTCAGAAATTCCGAAGTTATGTGGATGGGTTGACCTTTGTCGTTCATACCGACCATGCTCCCCTGAGACAGTTAATAAAGACCAAGGAACCTAAGAGCAGAGTTGCTCGCTGGCAGATGTAAATTCAGCAGTTTGTCTTCAATGAAAAATACATCCCTGGAGACTTGAACAACTTAGCAGATTTGCTATCATGTACCTTAGGACAGTCTGATCCTGTGGTACTTATTCACTATTTTGTGCTGGACGAACAGCCCATCACAGCTGAAGAGTTTCGCGAAATGCAGCTCTTAGACCAACAGTGCAATCATATCATCCGAGCCATATAAGCTGAGGATGACACAAGTGACACTGAAGGTCGAACCTTCACCAACAGGGGATACTACCTGGTGAATGGCGTCTTGTAAAGGATCATTGACCCATCAAATGATGAGGATCCTAAACTTATGGTTCCAGCTGTTTTACAGCAAAAGTCCTGAAATGGAACCATGATGCACCTGAAGCAGGGCATCCTGGCATAAATGCCACGAAACTCCAGTTTCTTCGCCTTCTACTCCTCCAAGA
This sequence comes from Julus scanicus, assembly GCA_034698625.1. Lineage (NCBI taxonomy): Eukaryota > Metazoa > Arthropoda > Diplopoda > Julida > Julidae > Julus > Julus scanicus. The sequence continues at coordinate 5,283 of JAQGBW010004302.1, forward strand.
TTCGATACCCAAGTAATCGATCTTATGGGTCCTTACCCAGTCACCAAAGCTGGAAGTAAATATATCTTCTCAGCATGTGACATAGCAACCCACAACCCAACCCTGTGTAGAGAAAACACAGACGTAAAAGTCAAACTCTATATAGCAGTAGAGAATGTCCATGATACTTGAGATAAGCATCTTGCAACTGAAAGATGGGCTATAAACTCTAGCCCCAGCTCAGTGACTGGAGAAAGTGCCTTCTTTCAAACCTTTGGTCGAACACCCCGGTCACCTCATGACAATGTCCTAACGTTCAATGACGTCTGTCATGACCCACTATTCTGCAAGAATAAATTCTCAAAATTCCTGGAAATACTCTCTAGCAAACTCCTGGCCTGCCGAGATAAACTTAAACAAGCCCAGGATGATCGAAGATTGAAGCATAATTTTCGAGCAGTAACACCTGATTTCCAAATAGGAGATAAGGTATGGTTAACCTCTAGAGCTCAGAGCTTCGCCCATAAAGGGTTTACCTCTAAGTTAACCCCTAAAAGAGATGGGATCTATACTATCCACAAAATCACCTCCCCTACTACCTATGAGGCATGGGACACGTTAAGGTCCAAGACACTTGGGATCTATAACGCAAGAAACTTAACTAAGCCGAAGATAAGGACGAAACTTTGCCCATACTTCGAACTAAGTCTCGAGGAAGGCCTTACAAATGTTCAGACCCATCCTCCATGCAAAATGCATTACCAGTACAAAGTATTGATGCCACCCAGATGGGTGTAACAAATTTGGAAGTTCGAACAAATGTTTAAACTCATCCAACGTGCCTAACGCACTAAAAGTACCAAGTACTACCCCCATCCAAAAGGATGTGACAAATATGGAAAGGTTGAACAAATGTTCGAACTCATCCAACGTGCCTAACGCACCTATAGTACCAAGTACTAACCCCATCCAAAAGGATGTGTCAAAAACTGGAATTTCGAACAAATGGTCGAATGTATCCAAAGTGCCGAGCGCACCCATAGTACCTAGTACTAAAGTTACCCCAAGGCAAAAGCGTAAACTCCAGAAAGGAAGGTCGAAGAAATCTTCGAACTTACCTTCTAAGTCAAAGGATGCCATGACTTGACAATTACGCCCACTGACCTCTCAGCTTATTTAAGCGCGAGCAACCTTCGACTCTGTCTCTCGCACTCTCCACGTTTCTTTCGAGCACGTGCATTAAATATCATAGAGATTTCCAGAGTTTTCGAAATTTTTCCTGAAGTTATAGCTAATCAGGCTTCGGACTTAGACCATTTGCTGTCTCTCGCTCGCAAGATGATCGACACCCACGACATGCCTGTCGACGAGGCCAAACTCGACGAGTTCGTGAATCACCGTGTTGTTGAACACCAACAACAACCAGCTTCGATCTTCCACGAACTTTCTGAAGAAGATCGAACTTCGGCCGTTCTCGACGCAGTGCGTCAATGTGCAACAAAAGTTTGTTTAACGCGGTCACCGCTTAGGCGTTATTGCCATGTGTTCAGGATCCACCTTCAACCTTCGATAACATTGTGAGGATTGTCAGGGGACTGAACTCAGCGTCCGAGGCAGCTTTCTCCACCATGGCCCAATACCTAACTAGTGATCAGCCACCAACTTCAACAGTTGGCTATTCCAAACTAATGTAGGCATACGTCGCCGCGGATCAAAGCTGTCACCAAAACTTTAACTCTCTCCAAATGGAGATGTCAGATCGGCAAACTGCCGATGCGAAGTACCGTGTCCTCAAGGAGGAACACGTGAAACTGCAGAGAAGACATCTGCAAGCAACAGGCCTGATCCAACAACTAATGAATTAAGTTGCACAACTTCGATCTTAAAATGAAGCGGAACGTCGAACTGACGTCGTCGAAGACCACCTGATAATGGTGCAGATCACAGGCCGTGATCAACAAGCCGTAGAGAACGTGTTTGAGTGCTCCATCTCTACGCAAGAAGCCCAGGATCTCTACGAACAACCACCTCCTACTCCCACGACTCCAGGTATGGTTGAAGAAATCATCGACCTTCCGTCAACGCCCAGCTCCTCGCTTGGAACGCCAAAACGAATGCCAAGGAAGGCCCTGGCTCTCCGTAAGACCCTGTTAAAAGCAACTAAGAAGCCAGCTAGGGCGCCTGCTGCAACCGAGCCCATGGCTCCCATTCAAGTCGAACCCAAAATGGTCGAACCTGAATCGTCAAACTAAGCAGTGGCTGAGAGATCATCGAAGGCAACGGAGATGTCGGCACCTAAGGAGAAGTGGAAGAGATCTTTCTCTCCACAGCCTGGACCTTTTACTCGTTCTGATGCCCTTGTCTTCAAGAACCCAAGGGAGATACAATCTGACAAAGCAGTTAAATCATCGAAACAGCGTCCCACGGTCTTCCGTACGATTGTCAAAAAGACAACCTCAGCCACATCAGGATCATCGAGGAAAACTTCTTCAGCCGACCAAAAGGTCGCAGTCCACACCACATCGAGGGAGTTTACCAACAGAACTGGATGTACTTGGACCCATTTCTCAAAGTACAATAGGGAACCGATCATCCTGCGCCAGTACTTCATGGAAGCCCCTCAGAAGATAACGGAAGGAACACTGGCCATGGAACAGTACGAAGCGAAAATACGATGTCTATGCTGTAAAGTCATAACGTCTACGTACGTGCATCTAAGGCTGGGAGACCGGGATTACGACGCCTGGAAAATCCTTACGAAGTTTCCTCGACCATTGAAAGAGAAAGAATGTTGCCAGTACTGTGTCAACAACAAGAAGTATGCAACCTGCATCACCCATTGGGATGGTGCTTACCAAATTCCGCCATAAAGAAGACTAAAGACCCCTCTCGAAGAACCAACCTGCATAGTCACGGACTACAACATGGACATCCACAACGCCATGCTCGAACGAGTAGAGAGGCCGGACTACTACATGTAGTCGAACATTTCATTCCATGTTTGAGGTTGACAATTTTACCAAGTGCAATTCGTATTCTTGTAATTAATGATTCAATGTACATTTTTATCATGGGCAAGTCTAAGCGTAGAATTAGCGTGATTTCTCAAAACTTGAAAAAAATGTTTAGTGTTATTGAAAAAATTTTGTATTAGGCCCGCTTAACATTTTTGTAATGTCCCAAGAACTAAAATTGGTTCTTAGAAGCATTAATTATTTCAAAATAGGGCAAAATTTTAAATATGTTTTAAACTTGCAGAAATACTCTTATATACTAATAAACCCCTTCAAACTTATAACCCCTCCAAATTAAAAACCCCTCCAAACTAAAAACCCCTCTAAACTAAAAACCCCTCTAAACTAAAACCCCCTCCAAACTAATAACCCCTAGAAACTAATAACCTCTCCAAACTAATAACCCCTTTCAAACTTATAACCCCTCCAAACTTATAACCTCTCCAAACTAATTACCCCTCCAAACTTATAACCTCTAAACTTATAACCCCTTCAGACTTATAATCCCTTTAAACTAAAAACCCCTTTAAACTAATAACCCCTCCAAGCTAATAACTTCTTTCAAACTTATAACCCCTCTAAACTTATAACCTCTCTAATCTAATTACCTCTCTAAACTTATAACCTCTCTTAACTTATAACCCCATCAGACTTATAACCCCTCTAAACTTATAACCCCTTCAGACTTATAACCTTTCTAAACTAATTACTCTCCAAACTAATGGCCGAACTAATGTCTCGGCCAAGTAGAAGTCCAGTGAAATTCCACGCCAATTCGTTTTATTCACTCCATAATTCATAGTCAATATAAAAATGTTAAAATAAAGCTGTGAGCAATTGAAATTCTACTATTTTTCTTAATTTTTTACATTTTTGACTGTTTTTGTATTTTACCAAATGCATAATGGGTCACTCGTGGTACAGTTTCAAAATTTTTTTAAAAATTGTGATAAAAAAAAAATAAAATAGCAGATATATTCTTTAAAACATATAAAACAAGAAATTAGTGTCAAACAATTTTTTTTATTAATTTTTAATAATTCATGCAATAGAGGGTTAAAGTTTTTGCTTTACATTGCAGATTTGAGATTTCAAACATTTAAAAAAATTGCTTAAAGAGCATCAAAACAAAGAAAAAATATTTCGGACTAATAATTTTTAAAAAAGTTGGTATGGCAGCTGCCCATTCCTGCCATACCGGTAAAAAAGTGGGTATGGCAGCTGCCATACCGGTTCCGGCGCCGCTGTATTTTAAATATATGACAAATAGTATGTTGTAAAAATGTACCGTCAGAGGCAAAGTAATAGCAACCACATCATTTTTACCAAATTTTTCACTTTAATGCCAAATAAAAAATATAAATCACAAATTTTTGCAAAAACCTTAAAGTTTTTAGACACTTTAAAATGTCTAGATTTGATTTGTAACAAGCAAAAAAAATCGTAAATTAATATTATGCCTAAAAGGAACAATTTTTGCTGTGCCAAAATAATAGCATCCCTATTTTGAATGGCAGAATGCATAATAAGAATTAGTTTACTCACATGCTAATATTTTGTGGGGTATCGTTTGGCCTTTAGAACTGCTTGACAACGTTTTGGCATTGATTTCACAAGATTTTGGAGCAATTCACTTGGAATTTCATGGTTCCACACCCGAATTACTGTCACGATCAATTGGACTTTTGTTATTTGGGGATTTTCATTAACATTTCTTTTTTAAAAACTCCAAAGATTCTCAACAGGATTTAAATCTGGCGAATTACCAGGCGATTTTTTGATCTTAGCTCTGTGACATGGGGCAGAATCGTCTTGGAAAATGTATGGTTCATTAATAAAAATGTCCTTTGCAGAGGGTAGCATCTTCTTTTCCAAAATCAACTTGTAAGCAGCTGCATTTACTGTTCCATTGATTATTTCAAGTCTCCCAACTGATTTTGCAGAAAAACAGCTCACACCATAATGCTTGTTGGGAACTTTACAGTTTTCTGAGTGCAATCTGGTTGTAAAGCCTCTCCTTGTCTTCGGAATACCCTTGTTGATCCAAAATCATTTGTTTAAATTAATTTTTGACTCATCACTAAAAAGTACAGAATTCCACTGCTCTTCAGTCCAATGGCAATGTTCTTTAGCCCACTTAATACACGCTTGTCTTTGCTTTAAATTAAGTATAGGCTTCTTTTTTAAGCGGCGTGAAATTAAATCCATTGACCGCAATCTTCTTCGAACAGTTCTTGTACTTAAATTCACACCTGTTGACTGAAACAATTGTTTTGCTAAAGTTTTCGCAGATGAGCATCTATTGCGTAAACATAATCATTTCAAATGGTTGTCAGCCCATGGAGTCATTATTTTGTTTCTACCACATTTTCCTGTACGGTCACTTTTTGCCTCACAAAATTTTGCAAATTTTTTGCCAACTGTCGTCCAATGTTGGATTTGTTAAGTCCAACAATCTTTGCAATTTCACTATTTTTGAGACCAGAATCCTATAAAATTGCAATTTTAGTTGCCTTTCTAGGTGTAACATCAATTTTAAGCCCATTTCAGAACAAAGACACAGCACTTTTAAAATCAGTAAACCACATCCACTAAATATACTGGCAACTTATGCTACAGCTAGTATTTCCCTTTTAAATATTAATAGAATAACCCCCATTGACATACTGTCTAGACTAGCAAGTAACAAAGTTAAGTAAGCTGTTGAAATGCAAAATATTAGCATGCAAGTAAACTAATTTTTTTTATGCATTTTGCCATTCAAAATAGGGTTGTGAGTTGACTACTTTTCAAGTGTCCCTGTGGTTTGTGCCCTTTCACTTGAGAAGTGAAAAGAAGGACCGAAGTTGGGCTGTTAGCTGGATAAGGTCGGAAGTATCGGAGTTCGACTTTCTTAAGGTCGAACTGCTGTGATACTGCACCAGGTATGATGCTCGAGGGAAGCTGGCCTCGGAGAGTGAATCAAGTAGGACTTATACTGTGAGTCCTACTGAGAGTGGTGTTTGCTAAAAAAATGATCAAAGAGAAATACAAGTTTACACTTCAAAGTCTTTTATTACAGAAGGTTAACAATAGGTACAGGAGCGAGAGCTCTATTGCCTAAACATTCATGGTATGGGACAGTTTACTGTGCTCCCTCCTTCTCTCAACTGACTATCCTTAAGTTTGGGTGCCTTTATATATTCTAAAAAAGGGCACACGTGACAGAAAGTGACCTCTAGAATGCGTGGTCCTAAGACAGAGCCTTTTGGCTCTGATGGACAAATTTTGGCTGTTACCCTACTTATGGGGAACATGTTATAAGCTGCTTGCTGACTGACCCAATTAGCATTTGCTAATTGGGCCTTGGGAATTGGTCCTTCCTTTTGATCTTTGTCCTTACTTAGGAATTCCTTTATTTAAAGGATTATCTAGGGGAAATTTGCATTTACATATACCCGGATTAAGTTCGACATCCCATTTGGGAACAAGGTCGAACTTACTTTTAACAGACAATTCGAGTCCCAAAAGAACAGCAACAAGTCCTAGCATTTGATAGGGTTAAGAATTGTGCAACTCTCTTTGAGAAGTCTTTGATGAATCTTCTATAAAAGTTGCAAAGTCTGTGGAAGGAGTGCACTTATTGTGTGGTATAAGGTGTTGTCCAGTCCAATATCTTTTCCACTTTGCGTGCTTCCATTGCAACTGTGTTCTGGCCGATCTCGAACCCTAGGAACAAGACTTTGCGTTACAGAAATTCGCACTTTTTGGTATTAGCGTAATATTTCTCCTTTCTTAAGGCTGCTAAAACTTTTTGTAGGTGTTGAAGATGTTGCTTTCGAGTTCATGGCCCACGAGAATGTAGTTCCGGCGTTAAACAAACCAAAGAGCATCACTCAGAATTCATATAACCCATATGGTGTGCGGAAGGCAGTCTTTGATATGTCTTCAGGCCTCATGGCTATTTGCCAATATCCGCTTTGCATATCTAAGCGGGTGAAGTAACTGGCTTAGGGCACCTGGTCAATCTGATCTTCAATTAATGGTGTAGGGTATGCATCCATTATGGTATTTTTGTTGAGTTGCCGGTAATCAACGCATAAGCGGAATCCTCCTTTCTTTTTCCTTACAAACAACACTGGCGATGCGTAGGGTAAAGATGACGGTTTGATAAGGCCTCCAGTCAACAATTCGTCCAGTTGAGTTCTGAGCTCCTTTCTTTCTTCCGTCGTCATCCGGTATAGTGGTCCGGCCCATGGTACGGCCTGCGACTTAAGGCGTATCGCATGCGTTGCTCTATCCTTGGGCGGTAGGCGGTTCGGCAACTTGTCCGGAAATATCTCGCGGACGTCCTTCAAGATCTCTTGTAAGTCGGGATCTTGTCCAGCTATCGCTTCGTTGAACTGCTTAAACGTCGGCGCTTTATCTTTAAGATTCTTTGGCTTTTCTAGTTTGGCTTCTTTCGATCCTACAGCATTTATCATGAAGACATGTGCCTTGTCCTCTTTCACTTCCCTACAGAAGTCCACGAAGTTAAATACAATGTTACTTCTTGTGGTACGGGTGCACGGCCATAGTGGTAGTATTCTCCATCTGCCTCTTTGCTTGACTGATATGGTTCCCTTGTCCCAGTGTATCCGTGGGTTATGGGCTTTGAACCAATCCATCCCGAGAATGGCATCATACCGGTTTAAGTTCAAAACTTTGAATTGCCACTCGTCGGTGTATTTTTCTGATTCCCAGTTGCATGGTTAGAGCATGGGCACGTAGGTGTCTGAACGCATTCATTGTCCATTTGGCAGTAAGACTGTTCTGTCGGAATCCTCAGGTTTCCTTCTTGTCTTTAAGTTCAAGCGTTCCACTAACTTGGTGCTGATAAAGGATGTGCTGCATCCACAGTCTACTAACAGTCACACCTTGCACTTCCTAATGCGGGCCTTAATGGAGATCAACTTATCTGGTCCACTGATGGCTGTCATAGAAGACATCTCTCTGTCTGAGCTGATATCATTAGTTGCTCTCCTCGAGTCTGTCTTCTTCTTGCTTGGCCGAAACTCCCTATCCGGTTTCGGTTTGGTTCGGCAATACTTGCTCCAATGCCCCTTTTTTCCGCATGAATTACACTTCAGTGTCTCCTTTCGTCTTGGACTAGCAGGCTTGTCTGTGTCCATTGGCTCCGAACTGCTTGAGCAGCGGTCTTTCCGTTCTCTTCTCGTAGAGTCCCTTCGTGGTGTGGGGCTTTGTCTGCTCTGTCTCCGTTTGGGTTTGGACTCCTTATGTTTAGAACGGGTCTTCTCTTCTTTGTATTTTCAAGAAAATGACTTTCCACGTTGCTCGCTGATCTTCCCACTTTCCCCATCCTTGAAAGCAGATGCTTATGTCCGAGAAGCTTCGAAGTCACGAGCTATCTAGCAGGCTGCCAATAGATTGGGTGGATTGCGAAACATTAACTCCCCTCGCAAATCCTTTTTGGTACCCTTGACGAAGAAGAACATCCTTTCATCCAGATGCATCTCGGGTGTTTAACTTACCCCCTGGTGAAATTCTTTAATGTAGGCTTCTATGTCGCCGGCTTGCTTCAGGTTACACAGCTTCATCCTTGCTGTCAATTTTGAAGTTCCTGCTCCAAAGGCTAACAAGATGTGTTTTTCAAATGATTCCCAACTCGGAAACGGACCATGGACTTGAATGTGATAAGCGTACCATTCCAGCGCGTCTCCTTTGAGTAATATGATCACTGCCCATACAAAAAATGACTAACAGAATTCTGCAGAATTCAGTCACCTAATTTCTGCAGAAAGCATTTTTCAGAATTAT